>JBBBDQ010000365.1:3375000-3460000 GCA_037127315.1 Ascarosepion bandense
TAAAAGAACAGAAATTAAAAAGACAGGGGATAGTGATTGATATTGCATTTAAATTTAAATGTGGAAATTCCTTCCCAGAGTGTAAATGAATATTTACATTTTCTGTTTTAGAAAAGATGCCATATCTGGAGAAAGAGATAAAGAAGGTCATAGGCAATTTTACTTTTGTTAGCATTTATAAATCAATATATTACAGTGCAATGAAGGTTTATTCACTCAAATTAAAGACTAAGAATTTTCCAGAATTTAGAAAAATGCTTTTGTCTATTTCTAAATTATAATTTTGACCATAAACATTAACCTAGTTGACGAAAGCTTTAGTTTATGAACTTGATGACATATAAATTTTGAGATTAAACTCTAAGTTTAATCTCAAAAATCAACCTTGAATAAAAAGTCAAAAGAGAATCCCATTGTTAACATAGAACCTATGATTACATTAGCCATTTCAACTGTAAAATGATGAGATATTCTTATTAATCTAGTGTTGCGTTTAAATTCATAGAGTTTTAGATACCATAGAGAAAACTTCATCATAATAATTATCATGAAACTATTTCTGGAAAAATCACTGTGAAACTACATGTTTGAAAGTGTTTGAAGCTAAGATGTAATTGCAAGTTTCTTCTTTGGATGTATGTGTACACCATCTGTGTATGAACATATTCAACTAACATGATTGCCTGTTAGTATTATTTGCATTATATACATTCAAACTAATATTCTCATTTTGTTGTTATCATGTTTCAGCTGGTTTGTTGTCCTGCCTTCTTCAGATGTCTGTCATTTCAAGAAAACCTTTGGGAAATTTGAACTAAATCATGTTATTTAACCTATAGATTAGATTGTTCTCATTCCACTCTCTGTGTCTAGAGATGTCTTAGCTTGTTTTTTTATTTATTTTTTTATGTTGCTTAGTTGTTGCTAACCCTGAGTCTGAATATTAAACTTAGAGTTTAATCTCAAACTAAATAAGTCATCAAGTTCATAAACTAAAGCTTTAGTCAACTAGGTTAAGAGCATTTTTCTAAATTCTGGAAAATTCTTAGTCTTTAACTTGAGTGAATAAACCTTCATTGCCCTATAATATATTGATTTATAAATGCTAACAAAAGCAAAATTACCTATGACCTTCTTTATCTATTTCTCCAGATATGGCATCTTTTCTAAAACAGAAAATGTAAATATTCATTTACACTCTGGGAAGGAATTTCCACATTTTGATCCTGAATTAAATCTGTATAATTTTCTCTGCATGAAAAAAATCTCCCATTAAACTAAACAGAATATTCAAAATTGCTGTCTTGAAAGATCACCATAATCTTCAATACAGCTATCTTCATACTTGGTAATAACCAAAATAAAAGCTCTGTTTTATCTGAGATTGCTTTTAATCATTTCATCCCAAGCAAGGTAATAAGAGCTACTAGGTTATCGAGAGTGAAAGAAGCAGAGAGGATATTAAAAGAACAAGAATCAAGGAGAAAGAAGATGACAATTGATATTGCATTTAAATTTTTGAAGACCATAGTTGATAGGAAAGCAGGAAGCCAGAAAAGAGTCTTACAAGTGAAAATGAAGAGATGAAACTTTTGGAATAAAACTTATGGTTACAATAAGCAATTTTAACAGTGAGATTATGAAATTGTTATGGTGAAACACACCTATTCTATAGTGAATAGACTCTCCCACCTAATTTAAGTAAGAGTAGTAAGAGGAATGAGGATCAGTCGATGTTGGACGATAGTAGTTGACAATTAGTTGAATAAAAAAGTAGACAGTGTAATACATATTATTTCAAGTTCCTAATGCTTTGTATGTCAAATCTATTAGAACTGACTTTAGCACAAATACTAGCCTCCAATGCAAAAATAACTTCACAACAGAAATCTAGCAGCTAATCTAGTGCGATGCTTGAATTCATGAAGTCAATGTACCAATGGCAAAAGTTAATCAGGAAAATGACAATAAAAATATTTATAGAGGAGACACAGGAACATTACATGACAGTGATGGGAAAATTACTGAAGATGCCAGGTCAGAATAAATCCCTTATATGTAACATTACAATTTAATCAACTTCTGATTCTGTTAGTTACTGTCAGCCAGGTTGTGTGTGTTTGCAACCGCAAGCCCCTCATCTTAATTTTAGATTTTAGATTTTTATATACAATTTCTGAGAGAGAGTACCCACTTATCAATAAGATTTTGTTTTTATATCTATCACTGTCATATCACTCTTTCTTGTGCTTACATTTCAGATCCAGTTGAGCCAATCCTGGATGTTTACACATGGAAGCCAATACATTACCTCAGTTTAATCCTGCACTTGCTTCTCTGGAGGACAGTGAGTGCCAATTTTATTCAGGCATGAAGTAGAGTCTAACACAAACTACATCATCATTCAGTTAATACTTCCAACTAATATCTTTATCTTTGCTGTATCAGGCACTAGATTTTGAAGGGTAGCAATTTTAAATAATAAAATAGTGAGAAATAGTACTAAATTGTCAACTCAGTTTCATCATTTCGCAATTGAAATTTCCTGATGTAACTGTAAGTTCTATGCTAAAGGTTTCTTCTCTTACACTTCTTACTTGGGGAACACACTTCCAGCTTCTTGCTTTACCTGTCAAGTTTGATTTTCAAAAATTTAGATGCAATGTCAATCGTTATCTTCTGTCTACTTAATGCTTGTTCTTTTATTGTTCTCTCTCTTTAATAATATTTTCCATTTTGATATTGTTTCACACTTAGTAACCCCTTGCATTGTGAGTGCCTTTATTGTCTTGCTTAGTGTAAAATGATAAAGTTATTTATAATTTTTCTTCTCTTTACAGATAATTTTCTATTTTTCTCACTGATATTTTTTACTCAAAGCAGTGAAGCAGTTGAGGTGGAAAGAAAATTAAATTGAACTTGAAGCAATAGACATTTGAAGAGGAACAGAGATCTCATTAGCTAATATGCAATGACCCAAACGAGAAGTGTCAAAATGCTAGTCTGAATAATTTATTGAATAAATCCTATATTAAACAGAAAACCTCATTTATCATCTTCATCAAGATGGTTAGGTGCAAAGACATAATAGCAAGCTTATTTGCTTCTGTATAAAGAAACATTCATAGACAGGTTCCTAAATTTTTCTTTTTCTTTTTTCATAATCGTATTGTCCCAAGTAAGGCATTATACTACCACTGTAGTGCAGGGGGTTACATAGGAAGAAAGTTATAAGAAGGAGTGACAGAATACAGGAGGTGTCAGGAAGTGGGTAAGAGAAGGATGAGAATACTGAAGAAATGAGGGAGAGGATGCAAGTTAGTCAGATAGAAGATGACTATTGACTTTACATTTAAATTCTTGGAGATTGTAGCTGTTAGGGAAGCAAGTAAATAGAAGGGTATCTCAACTTCATGAATTTATGCACAGTATTAGATTGCCAGCTAGGTATCCTCATTTTACTGATGAAAGAGGTAGAGCTAAAGTTATATTCTAATAGTTTTGTCCCGGCCTCTGTTATGTCAGGTACAAGGCCACTTCACAAACATAGCTGAGAATCATCAGATTAAAACAATAATTTTTTTTTTTTTGTAAAATAAGTGAATTTTTATGAACAAAACAGAATAACATAAAATCTGTCAGAAGTGAAATTACTAGGTAAATATTCAAATTGAAAGTGTAGTACGAAGAAGTTAAAGGGAATCAAGAGTTCATAATTGTAAGTAGCAGGTTATATTGTGTATATGCAAAATTTAACAGGATAGTAACAAAGTCTGTGTTCCTTTCCTTTTTTATGGCTGGCAAGAAAGTGAAAAGAAAGGTAAAGCAACAAAGAAAAATTGTACTTATTGGATGTTAGTTTTAGGAGTCAGTTGAAGATTTCTTCTTCTTGTTGTTGTTCCTGGAGTTTGAGTGAAGGTGAAGAAAGAAAAATAAGAAGGAGAGGAAGAACAAATGTATGTTGATGAGACATGTCAGTTTCAACATCTTGAAATCTCTCCCTTACATTGCGATGAAATCCTTATCAGATCTCTGATCCCATCAGACTCTCCTTGGCCAGTCAATAGATGTTGATAAGTAGTGAAATCCAGTCATGTGATCGGATACAATTAAAAACCCATGTTTTTAGGTGTTAAGAAAATTTGACAGGGGTCATAGTTCAATTTATTATGTCCTGTCCAATCAGAATACAGAATCTTAATTTTCACTTGTGAAATTTATCTTGATCTGTTTTTCTTTTTTAATATGTTTTCAGTCATTCTGATCCAATTTTGTGGATGTGCAATTCTACTTTTTTGTGTTTCAGCTGTTTGTTAGAATGGTACAGGATTTGTATTCTATAGTTTCTTCTCTCGCACTTCTTGCCTGTAGAAGTCTCTTTTTGCTTGTTGATTTCATGTCAACTAATATCTTTAAAGAGTTCAGTGGAATGTTAGTTACCATCATGTTCTTTTATTGTTTTTTCTCCTCACTAATGTTTTCACATTTTTTTCACACTCAGTAACTACTTGTGTCTTAGTGGTCTTATAGCCTCGCCTGGGGTGAAATGATTAAAAGAATTTCTGTTTTTATTATATATATATATATATGTATGTATAGAGAAAGAGAGAGAGAGAGAATAAGAATGGGAATTGGAATTCAACAGGAGAAAAAAATCACAGCCCCCATGAGGAAAGACATCATAATGGTGTTCTTATGAAAATATGAAGTTAGCATAAATCTGCTCAGTTAAAGTGACAGTAATTCTTTGTACAAAAATTATATATATATATATTTATATATATATTGCCTATTTCCATTATTCATTTTCAGATATTAGAGCTTAAATGTTCTATGAAGAATCCTCAAAGTAAAATTTATTTCAAGAGGAAAAGTGGCTTGGATAATTTGGTCGTCTCAAAACATACTGAAGGTAAAAGGGGCAGAGAAAAACAGCATATAACCCACCTAACAAGCTTTTGTAAATGTATGGTAGAATATAAACAGAGAGGGATAGTAATGAGACACGTTGTTTAGTATTACAAGAAATATAAAATTATGGAGAGTAATGATTTCTCATATTCTGAAGGAACATGGCAAATAAAAGAAGATAATGAAACAACTCTGTTTTACTAGTGGGTTTCAAGTAGATTTCTTTACATTTGTAAAGAAAGGCTTATAACACAGATATTAATCTTTCTCTATGATTAAACTATTCTTATTAGATTATAACAGTGGTTGTTCTGCTTAACACCACAAGGCATTACAAAAACAAAATATCAACCAAAGAACTAGAGTTATGTGCTTAAACACCCTCATAAGATCTAGACTTTCATATTGATATCATGTCTAAACAATCTTCTATCTGCAACTGTTTGTCTCAGATCAATGATTAAAAATGAAATAAACTCTGTAGGTCTGAAAGAAGACATTCTGTCATTCGATTTTATGAACTGGCTCTACAAAATCACAAAGAACTTTACGAAATAACAAGAACCATATCACTTGAAGAGTTCCAAGAGCAGCAGCAAATAAAATGTATAGTATGACAAAAAAAAAGGATGATATAATCAAGATGTTGATTTTTCACATTACTTTAAACAAAAGTTAGGCAGGAAAACCCCATCAATACTACAGAGAGTGATAACAATAGACTTGAGAAACTTGTCTTTCTGAAAAACTGAGAAATTCTTTTATAAATTTTAACTGACAGTAATACTGTTTCGTTCTATAGAGAGTGATGGGTAAATTGTCATCGTTTTATATTTTTAATTTCATGAAGGCACAATATTTCTGATTTTTGTTGACTGCACTTTATAGTAGGGTCTGTTGGACATTATCTTTGAGAAAAAAAGCACAATGACACAATTTCCACAGCCAGAAATTTGGTAATGGCATGCTGAACTGCTTGGCTTTTGCACTTTGTTTCAAGTGTTTGGGCATCAATTTGAGGATAGTGCAGAAAATTTGGAAAGAGTTGAATGAGTTTAATGGTGACTATGAAGGAGTTTGGAGGGATTACTAATGATGGCAACATTTTGCCACCATTCATCTTCCCACAGGATCTCAGGCTCAACAAAGAGGCCTATTTCAAGTGCCTTGAGGTGGTAGTACTTCTCTGGGTCAAGAGGGTGGCTGCTGGAGGACTCTATATCTAGCAACAGAACTCTGCACCATGCCAAAAAGCAAGAAAAACCAGTCATGGTTGTCTGACAATTTCTGCAACCACATTACCCCTTACATCTGGCCACTTAACTTCCAAGATTGCAACCCCTTAATTATTGCATGTCAGCCAAAATTGAGCAAATATTCAACAAAATTCCTTGTAACACAAAAGATGAACTGAAGGTAAGGATTATGGCAGCATTTGCTAACTTGAACAAGGAGTCAGTTAAGTGTCATACGTGATACCCGCTTTGGGCGATCATGTCTCAAAAGAGACATGACTGACTGGGCAGAAGATTATCCCGCAGTAGATTGCCATTGCTTTCTGCAGTAGACTTGTTCCCAACCAAGGCTATAGAACCAAATCTGTTCTATTATTTAACCCATAACTGGAGGGAAGCAACGGATTTATACCTTTCTCAAAGGTATTTGCGCGTAAGTGAATGCAAGGAATTCAACTGGAATTCAAACTCGGCTCCCCGATTTCTCAATCTGAGCCAATATTCACTGCACCACAACACACACCCGCTGAACAAAGAGACTGTCTAGAAAATCTTCTGCCTAGTCAGTCATGTCCCTTTTGAGACATGATTGTCCAGTCATGTATAATGTATGGCACTTAAATGATGCTTGTTATAATTTCTGAGATAAGTTGTTAATTAATATCTTAATTCTTTTAAACCAATTTTTTTTTTGTTACCTTTACCAAAATGGTTTTCATCATTCTATCCTCTAAGTATCCTCAGTTATCTTGTAACCTTCTGAGCAGGCAAGTTGTAAACAAAAACACTTCCTGTGAATCCTATATGACAGAGCCTAATGAATAAGAAACTTGGTAAAGGTCATATAATTCCTTAAAAGGTACAAGTTCAGTCACTGGGTAAATTAGTGCAGAAATGCATATCTCATCACAGGAGAGTGCCATAAAGTAGAAGTAGCGGTTACTTATTCTGACATTCTTTCGGAAACATATCAGACTGGACAATAAAAGACTGAGAAAAGTATTCTTTCATCTGTCTACCATTCCTGGAAAGTTGCCAAATTTATTGTCCTTAATATGGAAATATATTCTTGTGAATGAATGATACATATATGAATTTGGATAACAGACTAGATGTAAATATATATTACATATATGCATATATATTATAAAGTTTAAAATTTTCTACATTTAATAGATAGAGTTGATAGAGCACATGAAGAGTTAAGAAGAGTGAATATAAAATAAACCCTGTTCATATATTTTAACAAATTTCGTTATATTCAACTGACAGCATCTGACTATTTAATTTTCTATCATATGTTTCAAATAATCTGATGAATATTCAAATCAAAATTGGTTCATGACTTTATCTGATTTCATTTGAGCACTCTTAATTCTGTATATATATCTCCTTCTACCAAGCGCCCATAGCTCAGAAGTAGAATCACCGACTGATGCCAATTTGGTCAGGTTTCAGTCCTTGCAGTCAACTGTCTGGCCATGCTGGTGAGCTGTGATGCAGCAAGGCAGGTCTGTCTGCAGATGACTATATATATATATATAGCATAATGATGATCCATGTTTACTGTCTTAATATGTATAGGAAAAACTACTAAAAAGTTGTAAGTTTAAAAATGTATTTTTTTGACAGTATTTATTTATTTCTATTATTATAATAATAGAAATGTATTATAAAAATGTATTTTTTTGACAGTATTTATTTATTTCTATTATTATAATAATAGAAATAAATAAATACTGTCAAAAAAATACATTTTTAAACTTACAACTTTTTAGTAGTTTTTCCTATATATATATATATTTGACAAAGTGGAAAACGTTTCCTTGTGGTGTATTTCATTCTTAAGGATTTTATCAGACTAAATTAGTTATGGTGGTGTGATTAAACATGTAGATCGATGAGAAATGGTGGGGATTTTATATTAAATTTTTCTTTTAATCTAGCTTAATTTAAATTTTTTTTCTTTCCATCACTTTTGTTATTAGATATCTCACACTAGAATAATAGAAGTTCTGCCAGAAGTGGTAAAATGTTGTAAGGGCCCAGGTGCATATTTACTGTGAATGACCTTGGGATCAAGGCATTCTCTAGATACTGTTGCTGTTGTGACTTGTTTTCTTTTTTATCATAGTAGCATCTTTTATGTAAAAATTGTAGTCAGTCTCATTACAGTGGGCAACCAACACATTTGATGTATTGTTTCATAAAATGTCTCCTTTGTGTTCATAAAATCTTCTATTTAGTTTCTTTGTTTTTTCTTATGGATTTTTTGTGACAAATATTAAAGACAAATGAGCAAACTCCCACTTCAATTTTAACTCATTGTTTTGTTTAATATTGACTAAGTCTTTTGTTGTTTTAGATGTAGTCATAAAAAAAATTTATGTTGAGTTTCAATAGCTTCTTCCTAGATTATAGACATAGTAGGACATAGTAGGATTTCTTTTTATTCATTGGATTTGTCACAAAGTGCTATTTTTCTACTTTTGAATATTTTATGAACTTTTTGTTTCACTGAATATAAAACAATTAGGGTACTGAAGAAGCCAGGAAAGTGTTTTCAATGTATTTCTCCTCTTCATTTAAATACTGGGCAATACACATTTTGAATACTCTTAAGTAGAACCCAATGATTATACCACATTTTATTTTGTTATTATGATGAGAATAAAAATTTATTAGGTCACTTTTGTTGGTCGATTTCTCATGCACACCGAGTTTTAAACTGTTGCTAGTACTGTGTAGAAATATTGTTCTAGATATGTTTATATATATATATATATATATATATATATAAAGGTAAAAATATAGTTTTAAGGTATACTATATTTTTGAGTAAAAATGCTCACTATCAATGATAGTGTGTATATAAATATAAAAATTGACACTGTGGTCAATAAAAATTGGTGAAAATCTGTTTCATGCTTGAATGCAATCTTTTAGCCTGAAGATTACATTCATGGTCTCTGTTCAGTACAGAACTTGGTACCCCCTTTTATACCAAAATTTCAAAACTACCAAGAAAGAAAAGAAAGAAGTCAAATGACAAAAAAAAACCAGCTCAACAAAACCGACCTTGTCCTCCACTAACATTACTCTGCAGTCAATGTCATCAGCTCTTACATGCAAGAATTGATCTACTGAGTCATCAATGCCATCATCATAATGGAAGCGGTTAGAAAAGAGAAAATTAAATTCTTGCATACAAGATAAAGCCTAAATAAGGCATAAATTACATTTATTTCATTTTCCATTATAAGACTAGGCTTTTGTTATTATGTCCCAGGTGATAAGAGAATTCTTATCATTTTTAATTGCCATAAATATTTAGAGAGTGAAGTGCTGTTTATGCCTTACTGAAAAATTAGTTATCTTAAAACATTTAAATAACCTCAGCTTATTAAACAAGAGAAATGAATTGATGATTACATACAGGAATAAAAATAAATATCTCCTTAAATATGTTGATCAAGATTAATTTTTTAACATAGATTAATTTTTTCAATATATTAATATTTAATATATTGTAAATTATGCATTTTGTATTAAAAAAAAGATCAAGTGATTTCCTTTATATTTGATTGTATAAAACTTTATTCATAACACTAAATAATTGTTTTTCATTTGTTGCCAATACCATTTATTTTAACTTCCAAATATATGTTTTAAATTAGAAAATGTGATCGCAGTATTATATATGACTACTCCAACATTGTGATAACCAGACACTTAAGTAACACCTGAAGATTGCATTGTGCATGAAACTTTGAATTGTGCTATCAGTAAAAGATAATATGTGTATTTATATTTGTTAATAGATACTTAATTGCTCTGTTGTATTATTCTAAGCACTGTTTTAGCACCAGTACTTTATATATATATATATATATATATATATATATATATATATATATATATATATATAGTGTTTAAATGTGATAATCTCTAGCACCAAGGTTATTGTTTTTTCATTGGTTTTACTGATAAAGTGTGTTTTGGCAAGCAGGTTTTTATCATAAAGTGCTCTATATTCAGGTGGAGATGGAGCATTGATAATTACAGATAGATATATATATATATATTATATACACTCACACATTTGCAGACACATACATATAAGTGGATACTGAAGTGAACACTGAATAGTGAAAGTCTTTTTCATGCTTGAACAATCTTCAGGCCATATATATATATATATATATATATATATATATATATATATATACACACTTTTTTTTTTACTTGGGCCACTAGACATTGGTTTTTCAGGAAAGCAGGCATTTCTTATATGGTGTACAATAATCTTTGTATTTTTTATTTCTCTCTACTGGTTTTTGCCTAACCAAGCTAAGCTTAGTAATAATCTATAGCAATTTAAGTGCCAATAATTGGAGACAACAACCAAATAATTAATACTTCCCCACTTTAACTGAAGAACAATAATGTTTGGAATATCCTAAATTAGTTTATAAATTAGTTATTTTTATTGAGTGTAACTATAGAAGTTTATTGAGGTTGACAACATGTCCATTATATACTCAATGAAGTTTAAGTCTTATGAATACAAAAGATAGTGTAATACCTAAAAGTTAAGTAAATTTTCATGGAACCAGTTTCATGTTGTTTAAAGATGATGAAGCGGTTGTGTTATATTGTTAGAACAAACCATCAAAGAAATATGGCAGTTACAAACTGCCTACAATAAGATGAAATCTATCAAGACAAAATCCAAGAGAACACAACCATTATCACCTTGCACAATACCCTGCTGAGATGCTGGATTGATAGACTTTTATGATCTCCTTTCTACAAACTCAACTCTCTGACTTGTTTGATTAAATGACATTATACCAGTCTACCAGTATACAATGGTAATGTTCTTTCTTGCCAGGTAAGATACACTAACTGGTGTTGTAATACCAGTAGTGGTACCATTGTTTGTTGATTAGTACAAAATACCATGGATTTTTGTGTATAACTGGACATGTTGATCAAGAGGTTGATTGACACAAGAGTTAAATTAAAATGTAATTTGAGTGAATATTTCCATTTTTTTGGAATGTTAAAATTCTTGTCAATCACTGTTGATCTCATCTAGGCATCACCTAAATGTCCTTGCAGTTTTCATAAACAACTGATGTCTGTTATTGTTGAGTTCCAATAAATCAAGAGCAGTTGCAATTTTGGAGACAGAAGTTCACATCTTTCTGATTTTAATAAAAATTTTGCAGTTAAATGGCAATGAAATCTGTCTATTTTTCTCATCTATTCGAGCTGAAGCAACAAAGCTCCACTACCTCTTTACCTATCACATCATATATCATTTGGTTGATTTCATTTCTGTAAGTGAGAGAAAAGGAAACTATACATAAATTTCTATTTTTTGGCACTTCAGTACATATTTGTATATAAATAAAATTATATAAATTTGTGGAGATTGATAGTAAATATATTAGTGTTTTTGTATGTATAAGTGCGTAACTTACAGGAAAATATATTTTGGTATGTAAAACTGAAAAATTTGTACTTTCAGTAAGATATACATATATATGTAAGTGTGTATATGTTCATCTATTGAGGATAATGTCTTTTAATATCATCTGAGTATATATGTGTAAATTTTAACCTAAGTGAAAAAATAATTTCTTTTGCGTTTTCACTGAGAATAATTTTTCTCTATGCCACTACTTTAAGATTAGGCTGAAAATGATTTCTCCCTCCTGTATGAATAGATAAATTCTTTTGATAATAGTGTTTTTCTTTCTCTTTGTTAGCAAATTACCTTGAAGGAGAAACAGCATTCATCTCTGAATAGATTGGCTTAGCTTACTTGCAGATTCATTTAAAAAAAAAAAGAAGCCAAACGCACACACGCAAATAAAAAAACAAACTTCCAAAATTTAGAGCAAGAAGTCACAATGTGAATAACTGAAGAAACCTGCTTTCAATAGAATGAAAGTTGAAGGTGTTCCTAAGAAATCTTTAATTCCTCATGTTGGTTATATACATGGCAGGAGAGAAGGAAAAAAATGGGTGTGATGTTAAGAAGATCACCATAACTTATACAAACTCAGTGAATTTCTTAAGGGCAAAAAGAGGGTGAAGTTCAATGCTAGTTTTCCTTAAAGATTGATGAAGTGTATGAAAAATAATCACTTTGAATTGATGCTCCTTTATAAAACTCAGTTAAAAAAGGTTGACTTGTCTGTATGGGCATTTATCATGTTCAATATCTCACTCTCTCTCTGTCTATACATGCACAAGTTTATCCTAATATGTATATATAACATGTATATTAGTGTAAATATATATATATGTTGGAATATATTTAGGAGGAATAATTGCAGAATACCAATTCATGTATATACAGAATTTAACTAAATGAATACACACACACACACACATATATATATATATATATATATATATATATATATATATATATATAGTACTGTGCAAAAGTATTAGGACAAGAACTGTTTATCTTTTATGAGGTATATTGACAGAAAATAAACATTTTAATTAAAGTAATTTTACTTGATTTACTCAACAAATGCTTTAACAAAAAAAAATACTTGTTACAAAAATAAATTTAATATTTAGTATGATAGCCTTTTGCTTTGATCACAGCCTTCATTCTGTCAGGCATTGACATCACAAGCTTCTTCAATGTATCTAATGGTATCTCCTGCCAAGCAGTTTGTATTTGTTCCCAAAGTGTGTCTTGCTAAGTAACATTAGATTTATCAATTCGAAAGCGGGGTGGAATAAGAAAAATGTCAGTCATTCCCAAGGATGATAGAATAAAAAGTAGTTTCAAAATAACTTGTTTAATAGAAAATAGAAAAATTTAAATATCACTGTTTTTTAATATATTTCTTTTACACCTCATTTTAAATAATCAATATTAGCAATTTCACCCTGTATTTGAATTTCAGTGAGGTTTTTAGGAAAATCACCCTTGTCCTAATACTTTTGCACACCACTGGTAGTGTGAAAAAGTGTTAGGACAAGGGTGATCTTAAACTTTATTTTGAAGCCTCATAAAAGATAAAACAGTTCTTCAGTTCTTGTCCTAATACTTTTGCATAGTACTATATATATATATATATATATATATATATATATATATATGTGTGTGTGTGTGTGTGGTGTATGGGTAGGTATTGAAAGGCTATCACAATGTGTTTAGCAAAATAAAGGAAGGTAAAGAAGGTGTTGGGTATTACCTATTTATTATTCATTAATATTTTGAGATCAGAATCTCATCTTCAGAATGATAGGAGAGCTTGATTTTACGTCCACTGGCGGAGTGTGCCTTTAAATGAATGGTCCTCTTTTGCTGTTCCTACTGTCATTAATTGTAGTGAGCATGTGTGTGTGAACCTGTAAGTGTGTTAGTGCATGTATATATATATATATATGTGTGTGTGTGTGTGTGTGTGTGTATGTATGTATGTATGTATTATTCACTTAAATATATATTTTATTTCTTTAGTCTTTTTCCAAATTAGATTTATAAAATTATTCTTGAATTACTAGAAAGGAATTTTTAATATAACTTTTGTTGTACCTGTTGATTCATTGTCTCATAGCAGTTATGTGAAAAAGTGGTTGTTGTATAATTATATATATATGCAGCCATGATATTTACCCATACATACATAAATAATATATGTAATATCAGATATTATTATCAATTTTTATATTAAAGTTGGTGTTAGTCAACTAATTTTGATAATATTTTCAGAGTATATTTATATGATAAATATATTATGTTACTTTCAAATAATAAAAACTATTTTTATTAAAAATATTTACAATAATATATTTGAGGGCGTGAGATATTTTTTATTACTTTTGTATAAATATGTGAACATTATTGTAGATTTATTGATATTTTATATTTTAAATTTTAGCGATATAAACATTTCCATGTGTTATAAAACAGATGTAATCTCAAAAGAGAAATAGGCTATTTATAGTTATTAAGTAAGTCTAGCATAACAATAGAAATTGCTCAAATCAGATGACAATCAAAAAAGTATTTGAAAGATTTTGCAAGATAAGAAAAAGAAAACCTGCATTAAACAAAAGAGATCATCGTAAGAGATTAAGGGAAAAATGAAAATGGTATTAAATCAAGAAATGCTGGTTGATCAGCAAAAAGACATTTTACAAAAGTTTGGTAATTCAAATAAAGACAAACAGTAAAAATGCAAAATATTGTGAGCAGAATTACCAAGAGAAAGCAGAGGAAAGGTGTGCCCACCAAAAAACTGATTTTGATTTAGTAAATTTTAGTGATGAATGCTTAGCTACATTGGATGAACCTGATAGCTGGGGATAAATTTTTGATCTTTCATGGAAATCATAATTTTAAATCACTAATACAACAGGAGAAGATGGAGTAATGATTTGATGTCATATTCTCGGCAGTAAAATTATAATGCTGAGAATTAATATAAGATCTTGAAGAAAAACTTCTTGAATGGTACATGTTATAATGAAGAAATTTTGATAATTGTCTCTCTTTCTGAGATGAGGTATTTACATTATTTACATTGATGAGATTGTTGTCCTAATCTTTATTGCCATATTTATGATGCTTTGGCTGTTGTACGCCCCAACCATATTCAGGTGACTGGAATTTTGAACCTCCACATGGTCCAGTGGATAAAAGCATTGGTTCGATCCAATGACTTGACCTAAAGAGTTGTGAGTTCAATACCTGGTGCCAAAGACTAAGAGTGTTGAGTTAAATGGGGATAACTAAGTCATTTGGAAGTGGTATAATTCATGGAATGGGAAAAATCAGCCCTAGTGATAAAAAAAAGGGTTCAGTTTAAAATTCCAGTTCTGAAGAATGTCAAAGCATACAACAGCTGAAATGTCGTGAATATGACAATAAAAATGGGGACAACAGTACAAACAATGTAACTTGAAAAAGTTTTAAGTTAAAAAGGATAATCATGTATGACACTGCTCTTTCACATTCTGCAGAGAATGACAGAAATACATCCCAAAAATAACTCACATAATGGTAGGGCAGTAAGAGGTATTCCTAGCAGTACTGACCATTTTTCCAGATATAAATCAAATAGAAAACTTGTGGTCCATCATTAAAAGAGATGCATATGATGCATATGATAATGGAAAACAATATTGAAGTAAAGAAGAACTTTAGGAAGTAATAAAAAAATACTGCATCTAATGTTTCACTCAAAAGAATAGAAAAGCTAATACAATCTACATATGAAAAACTAGTTAAGATTGCAGAATGTAAAGGAACCCATATTAACATGAAATTAATTATACATATTTATATATATATATATCAGATACTGTGTCTGTTAAATATATTTATTACTATAGACATAGAAGATAAGGAGACTGAACATAGGCTCTATTAGAAGAAGTTTTGTCTAATTCTGCAAATTGCTACTAAACCAAAACATTAACTTACAAACGTGTATCATGTTCTTAATTAGCCTAATTAGATCAAGACTTTCAAATGAATGTCATGCACAGCATCAAACCCATTCAGAAATATCTAGACTATCAGCTGTATACAACTGATTTCTAAGATCAATGGCTTAAAATGGCTTTGAGCAAGTGAAGCCTGTGGGTCTTACTGAAGACCATTCTTCTTCAAACTTTGCACACTGGTGCTGTAGAATGATAAAGAACCGTACATCAGTTGAGGACTACCAACAGCAGCAACAACTAAAATGAATAGCACATGTAACTCAAAGAGAAAATAATGACATAATTAAGATGTTGACTTTGCATACTACTTCAAATAAAAAGTTAGGCAATAAGCACTCTATCAATATTGAAAAAGCAATACATGTTAGAAACCTATGTCCCTGAAAAATTGTTTTGGGAGAAGGATTTTGTAAATTTCAACCGAACATAGTACTGGCTGCTTAGTCAATGCATGCCAAATGTTTCTTTGTAATGAAATGGTTAATTTGACCATTATTATTAGCATATATATCTATATATATATATGACTGTTTGCATAACACATATTGATACCTTCAAGCCAAGTAATTATCAATATTTATTTAAAAAAGATAAAATATTACAAGATTAAAGGCATACCATATATTGATTATATAAATATATATTGAAGATTTTACCTATATTGCTTAGTTTTAAACTAAAATGTTATTGCAAAAGCATTTACTTGCAAAGTGAAGTCTTATATATATATATATATATATATATATATATATATATATATATATATATATATATATATATATACACACACCGTGTTGAGTTGTGACAATGTTTATTGCTAAGATTGTTGTTTTTATAAAAGGTATTCTGGTAAGCAGTTTTATTGTAAATAGCTTGGTACTGGAAGGAGATAGAGTGTTGATAGCTAACTTTGAAGTTTTGTGAAAACAACGTGATGATGTCTTCACTCATCAGGCCTGGGATAAATGAAGATGTCATAATAGTGTTCTCACAAAACTTCAAAGTTGCTCAGTTAAAGTGACAAATTTTTTGCACTAAACCTATATATATATATATATATATATATATATATATATATGTGGGTGTGTGAATGACAATTGCATCATATGTAAGGCTTTATAAGATAATATATAAAATTAAAATACCATATATTTTCTGTATTTACATTATTCAGACTATTGTCCTCATCTTTGTTGCCATTTGTACAAAATTCTTAGTACCTGGAGAAGGCAAAGTTTAAGACAGCCAAAAGGCTGTTGTACACTTTGGCCTTCTCCAGGTGCTAAGAATTTTGAACCGAACTCTTAACCTAAAGATTTGTGAGTTCAATACCAGGCTACAGCAGTAGTGAACAAGTAACTTGCAGGGTTAGAGGGAGATAACTCATGACTTCCAATCATGGCATTACTACACAAGGAATGAGAATGATATACCACGGTGATTATAATAAAGTGTTCGGTTTGAAATTCCAAGCACCTGAAGAAGGCCGGAGCATACAACGACCGAAACATCATACAAATGGCAACAAAGATGAGGACAGTAGTTCGAATAATGTAAATACTGTAAATATAGACAAATACATATATTCCTGTATTTATACATAGTATTTATTTTCTATCTCATGACAAAATTGTAATTATATTTTACCAAAGAATCAAACACATAGCAAATAAATCTGGAAGTCAAATCTGGGACTGGTATTTATCACAATGATTTTGTGTATATGTATAATTTTAATGTGTGTACCATAATATATAAAGAACTTCTACACTTGCAAATATATCTTAGCAGTGAGTATTTCATTCTCAAAAACCTACAGGGTATGTATTCTCTAAGGAGAATAAAGTTGATTTCACTTTTTTACGCTAGAATCTTTAGTGGAATGGAAGTACTAATATCCTTTATCAGTTTGTTGATGGCCACACTTGCTGGAAATGATTGATGAGCATCTTTAATTTCTGGAAGATGGGCTGAAAAACACAGATATAGAATAACGGTGCAAGGGGAAGAAAGTTTCAAAAAACAAAAATCTAGTGTAGTTTGTATTGTTTCAATCATAGGATTATTCAACATAAGAATGGCCAGGGAAAGTCAAGTTAGATTGTCAGGGTGATGGTGGGAGGTAGAAGATATAAAAGATATTACATTTGGGAACAGAGGTCAGCATCATGAGTAATGTTGGTAGAAAGACAAGGGCAGGAAATGCTTTGTTTGTTAGGATCCAATTGCAAGAATCTCATTGGATGATTTTACCCTGATAAAGTTCATCTTTGTAAGTTCAAGTTGAATATCAAACTCTTTATATGTCTGCCTTGCTCACTTAATCTTTCTTTATACCACATTCAAAAGACCCAGGTTATATAATTCTTCTTTTATGTACAAAGTTTTTAGAATTTGGGCATTCACAGCTTTCCACAACTTCCTATCTTTTGCTTCTCTAAAGAATTTTTTTATACTTACAAAATTTTTACTTTTTCTGCCATAAATTTGGACAAACTTGCTAAATCAGCTACTCACTGTTCCCCACTACTTCTTTTGCTTTCAGGATGTTCTCTGAATATTAAATTCTCTAAGCCCTCTTTTCTCATTCAGTCAGATAAGTGACATATGTGATACACGCGTCAGACGAACATGTCTCTTTAGAGACATGAGTGACTGAGCAAAAGATTATCCTGTAGTAAGTTGCCATTGCTTTCTGCAGTAGACTGGTGGCCAGCCAAGGCTATAGAATACAATTTGTCCTATTATTTAACCCATAACTGGTGGGAAGAAACAAATTAATACCTTTCCCCAGGGTATTTGAGCATAAATGAATCTGAAGAATTCAACTGGAATTCAAACTCAGCTTCCTGATTTGTTGTTCTGAATCGATATCTACTGCACCACAAAAAAATTCCACTCTGTTTCTGACTAAGATTTGCTAATGAACCACAGCTCAATTGTATCAAAGTTTTCTTGTTTTCCATTACTTCTTCTATATTCCCTATCTTTTCAGAATGATCATGGCTCTCCACAATTTCCAGTCTTTTGCAGATTGCAATAAATATTGTCTTTTTGTTATCTCTCCTAAACCATATCGCCTGGTTCACACTCCACCCACATCTATTGAACAGGTTAAGAGGCCCATCCCTTGTTCCCTGTTTAGGATGTGGTTTCCAGCTTTCTCTTTTCCAATCTTTTCACTATTACGTAGCCCCCTGCACATCAGTGGTGTTACCGCCTTGCTCGGGGTGATATGATTAAAAAAAAAAAAAATGTTCTGACATCCATTTCATTAAGATGAAAAGTCAGCGATTTGTAGTTTTTCTTTGTCTCTCTTGCCTTCAGTCTGTTCAATGAATATCATTCAGTCATTTAAGTGCTATACATGATACATGCTAAAGCAATGTCTCTTTTGATACATGACTGACTAGGCAGAAGATTTTTCTACAGTAGGTTGCCATTTCTTTCAGCAGTAGATTGCTTGCCAACCAAGGCTATAGAACGTAATCTGTCCTGCCATTCAACCTAACTGGAGGAAGAAGAGATTAATTAATACCTTTCCCAAGGGTATTTGTGCATACATGAATACAATGAATTCAACTGAAATCTTTGTATTCATTTATGTGCATACTAGCAGTATAGCCCAACATTGCTCGGGTGTAATGAAGGCTTTAAAACTAATCCATAGTCCTGGAGCTCAGACTCTTTGGACGTTGGCACAAAAGACTAAAATGTTTCCAGTTAAAGTGAAACCATAGACTGAAAGAAAAATGAATGGATGTAAGTCAAATTTTGATTTCTTGGTATCGATATCAAATAAGTTTTTTTCGTAGTAAACTGAATTTTGAAGGCTAAATAAGTCTTCTGAGTAAATGGTATCATGGCTGAGACTAAGAACTAAAATAATACCTACTTAGTGCTAAACCCAAAGCAAAAACTAAAATAAAAGGGCTGAAAAAAATACAGACACACAGGCAGATAAACAGACACCCATACAAACATCTTGCCTTTTATATATATATATATATATATTATCGATTTTCTGCAATATTGTAAGAACTGCAACCTTGAAACTTCTGAATATCGTTTCTTATGTCTTTGTCTATGAGTGTATCAAATTTGATTAAAATCAGACCACTACTTCTATAACCCAATTTATTCGATTATCGATTTTCAATATTTATCAGGGGTACCTCGACACAAAACCTAGCTAAGAACACTTGCAGACACTTATAGTACAACTGTGTAAATTTTCAAGAAAATCGGTTCAGCCATTTCAGAGTCTATAGGTAACGGACACACACATGGAGATAAATAAGTTTAGATGCACTTGGGAATGATATTAATATCTTCCTAAATATTTTTCTGAGTCTACTGTCAACACAATGTCATCCATGTATCTTATGATGATGTGTGCCTATAATAAGATCTTGTATCTTTTCTAGTTCTCTTAAGATTGTTTCACTATATCATCATTATCATCAGTTCCTTGACTGCTTCAAATGTCACTGCTATTATTTCACAAGTTATTTCAGTGAGTATCATTATTTTTATCATTGCAGGATACATGAGGTGAAAAAGGGCTGCTGATATGTACTTGAATTTACTACAGAAGCTATCCCAGTATAGAATTCAATATTATACTGGAATTTGTACTTGGGAGTGCAACAAAAATAGCTGCTTGTAAGTTCCATAGCTGAGAAATTACATTAAAATCTAGCTATGAACACTCGCAGACGCTTATAGCACAACTGTGTAAGTTTTCAAGAAAATCGGTTCAGCCGTTTCGGAGTCTATAGGTAATGGAGACACACACACACAAAGTTCCATTTATAAATAAGTTTAGATTTTTGTCTGCATTTTGCATGTCATTTATTAGATAACCAATTTGTAATGACTACTTAATAATTCTTTGTAAGCTTTTTGCATATGTTATTCTGTAATGACATTTTTCCTAAATAATGTTGCTTTGTAAACTTTATACATAAACATACTTATATAACCGACTTGAAATGGCATTTTTTTAAAATATGTCTTTGTATACTTTTTTGTATATCTTATTCTGTAATAACTTTTGTTTAAATGATATTTCTTTATATGATTCTTGTATATCCAATTTTGGAATAATTGTTTCTTAAATATGATTTCTTTGTATTTTTCTTTTTGATGATTAGTAAAATCAGCAAGTATAAATCTTAAGAAATAATTTCAGAAAATGTCGGACAAGTGTTGTCAGTTTTAACAACATTTATTTTGTTTATCACTTCTCTAACATTAGCAGTGAATGGCTGTGCTGCATGCAAAGAAGGAATCTCTGGTTATAGAGAAATCTGCCATAATCACTCATGCTTCTGATTTACTATCGATAAAACTCTTAAATTTCAATTTCTCTCTGTACATGAGTTTTTTTGTGCATCTATTTCCTGTTTCGTGAGAAAAATATTTTCTAAACCTAAAAATAAAATTTAATAAAGTAAAATCCAAACATAAAAGAAGTTTGCATAAATATTAATGCCATGTGAATATATTTGTGTTCATCTCCACTGTGTTGATTCAAATGAAACTGAGTGAGATATTTTCTTGACGTGGCAGAAATTAATAGACAAGTCTATTTCATTGGAATATGAAAATATTTCTGTTTGTAGATAAAAAGAATTAGATTTAATTTCTACATTGTCATATTTTCCAATAATATTTAGTTCATATCATTTCTTTATTTACAATTTTCCTTAATAAAAAATTCAATTTAATTCAATAAAAATGCAATAACATATATCTGTTTAAAGAATGACGGCTTGCAGATTATTTGAACTGCTTACCCATTTTTTTTAATCTATTTTTCTAACACATTTTGTTCTTTTTGCCTTCAGTCTATCCTGTAAGAGTTAAATTCTCCAAGGCCTCTTTCCTCATTATGTTCCCAAGAAAATTTCAAATATAATTTTTCCAGTTCCAAGCATAAGTGTTTTGTTGATTACATTTTCCTTAACACTTCCTCATTACTTATATGTTGAGTCCATAATATTCTCAGTATCCTAAAGTCTTTTCTTCATCTGTGAGGAGATTGTCCAACAGTCACCACAAAGGAGGATTGATATTATATCAGAATGCAGCACTCGTTTCTTTGTTTCCAACAAGATTTTCTTTTTTCTTAATACTTTGCTTAAATTTAAATAGTCTGCACTATCTTGCCCAGGAATTGAACTCACAATGACAATGTCACAAATTCACGAACCATCTCTTTAATCATCTTGTCACTTCAACTACCTGAATATGCATAGTAAAATGGCAAAAACATTAAAATAATAATGAAGATGAGGACACAAGCATCAATAATTGCATTTATTTATATTTTTTTTTAAATATTTGTGTTTTCACAATGTTTCAGTCATTGTGCTCTCTGGCTTTTTTTCAGCTACCTGACCATTCTAGTAAGCTTCAAGAAATTTTGAACAGAACCATTTATTTAAACATTGTTCTATTTTCCACTTTCTGTGTCTTGCCTTAAAATTACAATATATTAAAATATAGTAGAACAGTAACTTACTGATTTTATTTATAAATGTTGAGAATACTATGCACAGAACATATGACTAACAAGGAAGTTTGAAGAATAGAAAATAAAAATAAACTGTTGCTAAAAAACAGAAAGAGAGCCGAAATTTAAGGCCAACATGACAAGAAAACTGGTCTATAAGAAAACAAATAAAACAGGGATAGCAAATCACACCCATGTACACACTAAAAAAGCATTTATAATCAAAAGATCACTTGAAGACTGCAAATATCTGCCAAGGTTACAAAAAATAGTATTAAAATAACCCAGATAATTTATCTCATACCAGATCAAACCCAAAATCTTATCAGTTCTTGCCAGTCTTGAGGCCAATCCTCCCTGGAAGTTTCATTCAAATTCATTCAGCAGGTCATGAAATATTTTATCCATAAACAGACAGACAAATGCAACCAATTCAGATGAAACTTTACATATATTTTAAGGATCTTAAATAACATTATTTACATTATTCAAACTATTGTCCTCATCTTTGTTGCTCTTTGTATAATGTTTTGGCGGCTGTTGTATGCTTCGACCTTCTTCAGATGCTAGGAATTTCAAACCCGAACTCTTTATTACAATCACAATGACTTCCAAAAGATAAACTACTATGCAAAGAATGGAACTCATATACCCCAGTGACTGTAATAAAGAGTTTAGTTTAAAATTCCTAGCACTTGAAGAAGGCTGGAGCATACAACTGCCAAAACATCAA
Organism: Ascarosepion bandense; assembly: GCA_037127315.1. Classification (NCBI taxonomy): domain Eukaryota; kingdom Metazoa; phylum Mollusca; class Cephalopoda; order Sepiida; family Sepiidae; genus Ascarosepion; species Ascarosepion bandense. Next base: position 3,397,892 of record JBBBDQ010000365.1, read on the forward strand.
ACAATTGGAGTAGATAGATCTATCTCTCGCCCAGTTCACACTCCACCCATGTCTATTGAACAGGTTAAGAGGCTCACCCCTTGTTCCCTGTTTAGGATATGGTTTCCGGCCTTCTCTTTTCCGATCTTTTCACTATTACGTAGCCCCCTGCACATCAGTAGCATTACCGCCTTGCTCGCGGTGATACGATTAAAAAAAAAAAAATAGCAAGAAAGATGAGGACAATAGTTCAAATACTGTAAATACTACCTCATCTCAGAAATACAGACAAAGAGCTTGAATAAGTTCTTGCTGTTTTTCCAATAGATAGCATTCCTAGAACTGTATACATGTTGTTTCAGATGGTAATGCATCTCTAAGAAAGTACTATAAACAAGCTTGAAATTCAGTGTACGTCATTTCACCAAAGTGATAGAAAAAATAACTCAAAAGCTTTATCCCATACCAGATCAAACCCAAAATCTATTTAAAAGTTTCATCTGAATACATCCATCGGGTCTTTAGATATCTCTTAACTTTGAGTTTGAAGCCCAACTCAATCTTCAGGTACATTGTAGAAACAGACCAATTTATATTTCAATAAATGTTTTTTATTTAAAATGATATATATTGCATTTAAAATAGATGTCATTTATATTTTATTTTTTAAATATTAAAAAACCTGTTAACCCTGTATAATATCGTGTATTCCAGAAAATTCATTCTAATTTTTTAAATGAAACTAAAGCAAAAAATAAAGTTATGCCATTCAATATATTTTTAACTAAACATGAACCATTTTGTTGCACATTTTACCTTCAACTTAAAGATTCCATCTTTCCAAAAGTTTCAGTGGTTTCTTGACAAAAAACTCATCAAGGTGTCTTTTTATATCATGCAAAGAATTAACATTTTTACCACAGATTATTTTGCAAGAATCCAAAGGTCCAATGTCTTGTAAATATAGCATGTGGGGTAACATATCCCAGTCAAGCTGCAACAATTTTTGCCAGGTCACCAAACATTATTCAGATGAGAAATGACACCTTTCCTGTTTGCTAATTCTGGGTGTTTTTCTTGAACTGTCTTTAATTTATCCTGTTGTGAGCAGTACTTTTCAGAATCAATTGACTGGTTCCTTGGCAGAAGCTTATAGTACAGGATTCTTTTCCAGTCCCACCAGATGAACAGTATGATTTTCTTAGTCTGTAAACTGCTTTTGGGGTGGCTGGAGTTGACTCCTGTTGTTTAACCCAGGATCTCTTTCACTGAACATTGTTGTAAATTATCCATTTCTCATCACCTGTCACAATTTGCTTACTAAGAGATGCATTTTCATTGCATTTATACAATAAATCATAGATAGAAATGTGATCCAAAAGGTTCTTTCCACTCAGATCAAATGGTACCCAAACATCATTGCAATTTGGGTACTCAAGCTTAAGTAATCATGAATGGTGGATTTTGATAAGTTCAGGGTTTTTGCCAATGCCAGTGTCATGTAATATCAGTTATTCTCAAGCAATGTCTTCAGTTGGTCACATCTGTGTTGAGGTGGGGGTTCCTGAGGATTCTTCATCAATGAGGCTATAATCACCAACTCTAAACTTAGTGAACCTTTTTGTACAATTGTCAGCTGTCGTGTATAGAACATATCATTTTTGTTGCTTGCAAGGCATTTTTGCCTTTAAAAAAACATCAAGTGTCTAAAATGCTCTTTATAATTTTCAACTTTAATAGAGATGCAAAATTGACATGAAGTAAGTCATTTTAAACTTTCTTTCTCAAGATAATTTGATGTGTGCTCTATTCGAAAATGTAAGCATATTATATCTGTGAATAAATTTGTTGTTTTAATATGTTGAAACATGAATGATAAAAAATGGGTATGAATTTTCCAGATGACCCAATACATGGACTGTCCCAGCATTGCATCAACCAGATATTTCTATTAAAATTCAAAATATGTAAAGGCCAGTCTCTACTCAGTACCTAAGGATAGTGTTGCGACAAACTCCGAGTCATGCTATCTGTGAGAGATATGTATATTTTTTAATATATACTTAATAGCTTTTTTATATTACACTGAGCACTCTCTTATTATCACCAGCACTCAATCTGCAATATCTTATACTTATATATATATATATATATATATATATATATATATATATAAGTCAATTCACTCATATGAAAATTAAACAAAACATATTTCAATATCACTACACTGATATTTCCAAAGGATTCTATCTTTTCCATATTATTAGCAAAACTTTGAAAAGTGAATTTTATTTTTTTATCTCAAAATTAGTTATTAAAGTCATGTAAGGCTTTACAGGTTGGTCTGTCTCTTAACCTTTTATGAAAACTCATTCATTTTCATATTAAAACCAACAACTTCAAAGTGAAGAATACCATAATTCATTGGATTTTTATCAACCTCTGTGACATAAAGCACTTTGGGGTATTTGCCAGTGGATATTAAAATCTGCTTTCAGTAAGAAATGAATGACATCTGAAGTTAAAATCTATTATATCAGATTATTATGACTGTTTAAAAGTAAAAGACTTATCGATTGTTTCAGTTATGATGGTTCAAAGTGCCTCCAGCCATTGCTTCCATCATTTTTCTAAATTCTTCTTAAGGGTAAATCTGTAACTGATTTTTGTTTTTGATTTGGATATATTTTTCATTGTTTTTTTCTCGTAGAATTAAAAGGGTGTTACAAGATTTGACTTGAATTTTTGAAAAGTTTTCCAACACATTTCATTATTTAATGCCTTTGCTCTCAAGAGAAAAAAAATAACAAGACTATAGATTATTATTTTTTGTTAATTTTCAGCTGCTGAAAAGGAAATGTGGAAATGGCTTTTAAATAGAATTTTTAAACACATCACTCAGAAACAGGCACAAATACAAAATTAATGCAGGTTTTCAAACTTGTCTAAAATAGAAAAAAATGCTTAATTTACAAGGATTTTACTTCTTTGTAAATTAAAGGAGACTATAAAATAAGATTATTTTAACTTTTTTTATACAATAAGAAAGGAAAGAATTGATCATAAGTAAAAAAAATTATTAATTTTGAGCCTTATTTGCCAAATATAGAAAACTATATAAAATATTTTATGTTCTTTTGTATTCAACCACTCTGTTTATAAAATAAAAATAGATGTTTCCGAGAGATTATTTCTTTTTTTGTGGGGGGATTATCAGATGTCTCAATACATTGAGATTGATATTAAAGATATAAAACTCTGAAGGTTTTAGCATTTCAAAAGTTTAAAATTTGTCATCAATCAGTCTTTAACAACTTGATAATTTTTAAAAAATCATTTCACTCCCAAGCAAGACCATAAAGCTACTGAAACACGAGGAATAAAAAAAAAGGAGAAATATTATAAGGGAGTAAGAACAATAAAAGAAGAGGAATCAAGAAGATTGCAGATAATGATTGGCACTGCATTTAAATCTTTGATGATCAAAATTGCTGGAAAAGCATGGAGCCAGAACTGAGTTCCACAAGCAAGAATTTTTATGACCAAAATATGAATTCCAGTGTCAAAAAGTGATTTTCATAGCATTTAGTATTTCAGAAAACTAAAATATATATTACACCTTTACAGTCAATTTTGCTGGTGAACAAGCAATTTTTATACCATTGAGCAGTTAGTTTTTTGTTTTTCATATAGCAATGATTATTGTTCATTGTCACGGCGACATCATCCAACAAACAAAATAAAATCTTCCAACCATTACATATACCTCCCCTCAAAAGCGGTGAGAGTAGATAGCCAGGAAGTTGCCAGAGAGTAGTCTGAGGAGAATGCCCTGAACATAGCAGAGAGCTGTCTATGAACACTGCTACCATAATGACCATTACAAGTCCCAGTTCGCGGGTCAAATTATAGTATTACTCACTAACTATATTATTGTTCTACTAACAAACTTCCAAGTGTTGCATTCTGCCATGTTTATTATATATTTGTTATTTCCTATTTTGATTGTTTTGTGTTATTCTTGCTGGACCTTTTAACCAGGTCCACAAAATTCATAGAGCCTAGCAGTTAACCAAACAACTTTCTAGTTTTCTTAAACTCTTGTCATCATGCTCAAAACTTTTCATAAGATCCTCATTATTTATATGCACTGTACTACTAACCATTCACAGAAATTTATTAGTTAAATTGCTTACTGTCTCTTTGTAACCCTGTTTTCCTTGTGGCAGCTGCTGTGCACATCAGGAGGTTACCAGTGTGAATAGATGGTAGAATAATCATTTTATTGAAAACATAGGACATAAAATGAACTGATTTAAGTGTTAAAATAACTAATATATTTTTAATTATTTTCTTTAAAGCAATGAGTGAGTCTTTTGCTATTTGCAGTAGCAAAAAGTTTTTTGATCAGGTGTATATTGATAGCAGTCTGGAGAAATGCCAATTAGTGGTCATTTTGAAGTAAGACTATGTTAGGTGTAGTAGTAATGTGATTAATTTGATCAGTGTCAATCTGTTTTTTCCTTCACTTGTCACACATGGTAAGTTTCTACATGATAGTGTTCTTTTGTTCCATCCTCTCTTGCTGTCTGTTCTGCCTCTGTCCCAGAGGTGTCAGGTTTATATCCACTTTGACCAGGCTCTGAGATTATGGGGTGAACATTGGTTTCAGTTAACATCAAAAGTCTCTTTGTATCAATTCATTTGATTGACCAAACTATTTTAGTTTCCAGCATTCCTTTCTTCTTCCTTCATTTTTTATAACACGTTTGGAGACTCCTTGGTTTTTTGTATTTTAGTTTCCAGCATTCCTTTCTTCTTCCTTCATTTTTTATAACACGTTTGGAGACTCCTTGGTTTTTTGTATTTTAGTTTCCAGCATTCCTTTCTTCTTCCTTCATTTTTTATAACACGTTTGGAGACTCCTTGGTTTTTTGTATTTTAGTTTCCAGCATTCCTTTCTTCTTCCTTCATTTTTTATAACACGTTTGGAGACTCCTTGGTTTTTTGTATTTTAGTTTCCAGCATTCCTTTCTTCTTCCTTCATTTTTTATAACACGTTTGGAGACTCCTTGGTTTTTTGTATTTTAGTTTCCAGCATTCCTTTCTTCTTCCTTCATTTTTTATAACACGTTTGGAGACTCCTTGGTTTTTTGTATTTTAGTTTCCAGCATTCCTTTCTTCTTCTTTCATTTTTTATAACAGGTTTGGAGACTCCTTGGTTTTTTGTATTTTTCTGTCACAAATAAGTAGGCTCTTCTTTTGCAAACTTCCAGTATTTTTGGCAGGGTTCAATTTTTTCTTCTTGCTCTTTTTATTTGAGGGTTTCCTTCTCATTGGATGAGAGAAGTATAGAAAGAAAAGTTTAGAGAAGAAAAGAAAGAAAGAGATATGCATTTTAAAAGAAGTGCAAATGCTTTATTTTAATTTGAATTCTTTTATTTTTGTATTTTAGTCTACAGTTTCTTAATAGAACCAAGCTACACAGTAATTGTTTTTGTTTTATACCATCATTCCCAAAAAACAATTTTAGTCAAGTCAGATCACTTAAATTGACAGAACAATTTTGTTTTCTTAAATGAATTAAATTAATAAACTCAAAACAAAAATAGTATCTCAGCTTGATGACAGTTCAATTAAAAATCTGTATTTTTTTGAGAATTATGACAGAACAAAGTTTAGTGTGAGAGAGAGAGAAAGAGATAAGGGTTTTAACGGTAGGTTCAAAAACTTTATCTGACATTTAATTCTTTTTAACTTTGTTTATATATTTTAAATTTTATTGTGACTCACTACACTCTTCGTATGTTCTGTGAGTATTAAATTTCTCAAGCTATCTTTCCTCAATTTGTCCTATATATTCCACCTGTCTTTCTCTGATTTTAAGCCCATCATTCAGAAGATACAAAGCAAAATAAAGTCAAGTGAATGATGTTAAATCATAAAACTGCAGGTTATTATAACAAAATTTTCAAATGTAAAGATAATTATAATTATATTATTTTATGAATATGAAACCTGTAATTTTTCTTTGTATCACAAGAGGAACAAGTCATATATTCTGTTGGTTAGAGATATCTTAATGACTGTGTTGTCAAACAATTGTGTTAGCAAAGATAAAACTTGTTATTGAGCAAACAATGAGAAAAATCCCAAAACTCAAGTGAGAGCAATCAATTGTTGATTAGAAGAATCCATTGACTTGCCTACCAAGTAGGTCTCATCCACAAGGTATGTTGTTAAACTTTGTTTTATACAGTAAGTCAGAAATTTATACTTACAGAATATTTCATTTGCTAAAAGTACCAAGTAATTATATAATAGTAGTCATTTCATCATGAGTAAAATTTCAGCATTTATTGATCAAACAGCCAGAGGTTCTATCTGTAGAAATTTATAAAATTTTCTGTTAAAACAATTTTTAGAAAGATAGATTTCTCAAATTTACAAACTGTTATCGCTCTGCCTAGTACTGGCATGAGGATCCTTCCTAAGTTTTTGTTTGAAATAGTGTGGGATATCAACATCTTGTTTGTGCCATTGTTTTCTCTTTTTTTTAATCATTTCACTCAAGCAAGGTAGGACTGCCTCTGGTGCACCAGGGTTTATAGAGAAAGAAAAACAAGTTCAGAGGATACCAAATAAAACATGGAATTTAGGGAGGTGGATGGGATTTAGGCAGATAGCAGATGGCAATTGATGCTGCATTCAAAATTTTGGAAATTGTATCTATTAGGTAAGCAAGTATATGGAAAAGAGTTCTACAGATGGAGCAGAAGTGAAGGTTACATTTGACTATTCAGATGTACAAACCATTTTAATTGTTGCTGCCTGATATTGTTGAAAGTTTTAATGTGATATATTATTATTATTTCTTTGTGTAGCTCCACTTCAAAAGAGTTAAAGAAAACTGATCAATTTATTTTTATGGCTTATTAAAGATTTGTGCGTTATTTAAATCAGAAACGTATTTAAGAATAGCAATCATTTTTCAGAAAGAATCTCTACTATTTAACCCATAGGTGGTCAAAAGAGATGGATTCCTATGTTCCCCAAGGGCATATGGGAGTAAGTAAATGCAACAAACTTGACTGAAATTTGAACTCAGTTCTCCAATTTCTCATTGTGAGCTGCTATCCATTACTTCATCCACACATCCATTTGAAGAAAGATGTTCATCTTTAAGACCTACAAGCTTCATTTGTTCAAAGTCATTTTTTACCTGAATTTGTGATAACTTAATTTTTTTTTTTTTTAATCGTTGCACCCCAAGCAAGGCATTTCACTGCCACTGTAGCACAGGGAGTCACATAGGGTCGGGGGAGTGATGAGAAAGGATGGTTAGATATAGGAAATGTCAGAAGGAGGGTGATAGATGGGTAAGGGTACCGAGAATGAGGGTTGGTTAGATGGTGAGAGAAGAGATGCAAGTTAGAGTGTTAGGAGGTGTCTATTGGAGATTGTAGCCGTCAGGGAAGCAGGCATGTGGAAAGGAATTTTTGTTTATTCCCTCTTGTGTGTATGTGTGCACATTTATATATATATATATATATATATATATATATATTTTTTTAATCGTTTCACCCCGAGCAAGGCATTCCACTGCCACTATTGCGCAGGGGGTTACATAGAGTCAGGGAAGTGATGGGTAAAGGATGGTTAGATATAGGAAATGTCAGGAGGAGGGTGATAGATGGGTAAGGGTAGCAAGAATGAGGTTTATTTAGATGGTGAGAGTGTTTGAGAGAATAGATGCAAGTTAGTGTGTTAGGAGGTGTCTATTGACCTTACACTTAAATTCCTGGAGATTGTAGCTGTCGGGGAAGCAGGCATGTGGAAGGGAATTCCACAGGTGGGAAGTGCAAGAAAAGAAGCTGTTAGAGTAGAAATTGCAGTTATATTTTATCGGTTTCACTGTAAAAGGGTGGGACCTAGTTGCTAATCTAGTATCTTGTGTAAATTCATAACTAGGCAGCACCAATGACTTAAGTTCATCGGAGCAGAGGCCGTGAAAGTACTTGTAGAAGAGGCACAGGGAAGCCACGTCACGTCAGTGAGAGAGTGGTTGCAGCCGGTCCGCCAAGACAGGATCGATCACGTAATATGGTATAATTTATTAGTAGACTGTTTAAATACTGGTTTTCTTATAAGTTTTCAAAAATACTAGTGCATGTTTCCAGAGAGTAAACTATACCTTCTTAATGTATTACTTTTTTCTTTAGGCAAATTTTTATTCAATATTTGTTTCAATAGCTTTTTTTTTTTCAGAAACCTCAAATATTTCTTGATCATGAAGTAAAAATATCTCTTTGATACTTGGTACAGCTTCTTTCTCTGCATTACTAAACTCAATTCTATTAAAATCCTTATTGTTAAGTGGCAGATTTGCATCTATCTTACTGGTGCTGGCAAAAAGTGTTTAAAGGAAAAAGGATTCTGAATGCTGATTTTTAAAGCTGACATATAGACCTTCTCCATAAGACTCAACAGTTTTCCTACATTACATTCCATTTTGTCTCATGCCAAACAAAAATAGCCTTACTAAACATCTCTATCTGGGTTCCACCCATTCACAGTTAGATCAACCAAATGCAGCCATCAATTCCACTCCATCAGCTTCTTTTCTCGCACTTCTTGCCTGTAAAACTACCTTCCATATTCTTGCTTTCCTGATGGCTACAACCTTCAGGAATTTAAACGCAATGTTAATACCCATCTCTTATCCACTTGACTCCAGTTCTTTCTGCATCACTCTTGATACCTTTTCCTTTCTCTCTATCTTTTCAACTGTTATCACACCTGTATTTCCCTGTCATTACACCTGTATTCCCTTTGTTCTCTTACCATTTCTCTGACACCCCCTGTAATTGGTCCATTTTTCTCTTTATTCTCTTACTATTTAATCTTTTACTCTTATGTACCCCACCTGTGCATCAGTGGGTATTATCACTTTGCTTGGGGTGAAATTATTAAAAAAAAAAAAAAAAAAAAAAGGACGATAAATCTACACTTTAAACAAAACATTCATGGCTTCTCACACTTTTTCTTTTAGACAAATTTATGTTTTTAATCTATATATATATATTAATTCAGTACCTAAAGATTGCATTGTGCATAAAACCTGTACCACCTGTGTAAAAAAAAAGTATATTATATTTATTATTAATATATGTCATAGCTTTCTTACATCAAACACTATTTTATTAATATCAGCACTCAATGTGCGATATTATATAAGTGTAAAATTCTCAGATATAATCTGTAGCAAGAATCGTGTGTGTGTGTGTGACTGACAACTTCTTTTGTGTCTTTCTTGTATACAAACACATATACACACAATTAGTCAGATACTTACATATAGTCACACATTCTGATGATTGACTGTGATCTGTGTTTAGTACTAATTCTCATATTTTGTTGTGTTTGGTATTTGAGAATCAAATGATTTTGAATAGTAATTTTCAAAACAGATGCATTATTGCCCTGTGGAAGACTGTGTAGCACTAAGTACCCAATCACAATTTCTCTATTTAATCTTGTGTCAGACAAAGCTAAACTCTGTAAATATCTGCTTTGAATTTGGCAGAATTTCCCACACAAGAAATTTTCAACATATTCTACTTTTATCACATCTTCAAATAATCTTTGTGAAGCTCTAATGAAATCATGAGATGGTGTACAATGTGATAAATTAGTATTTCAGATACTAAATGCAACAAAGCAATTTAAGACCAGTTGGGGTCATTTTATTTATTCTGTCTTTACCCATTAAATTGGCTCTTCTACCTTAGATACTGCATCAGCTTAGATATCATCCATACTATTCAGCCTTTGTCTGCCATCTTGGGTTTTGTGCTTTTATTATTTATCTGATGTGACAGCCTGGAAACATCGGAGATGATGCCAGCTTCGTAATATTCAGATTTATTGGAGGTCTTAAACAAACTTTTCACAAAATTCTTGGATAATGATCAAATAAACTATAAAGTATATGTTATAAAATGATTCTGTTGGCTGTATGAATTGCAAATGCTGAACATCAGAGACATTCATGAGTTTTACTGCAGTTAATGTTCAGGAGAATGCAATGGTTTTATAACTGCCAACACAGAACCTAGCAACAGTAAGTTTCAATAGCAAACAGTTACAACATTAAGTAATCTATATGATAATGTTATCCTGGGTTATCAAAGGTTACCTTAACAAATGATGTTATCAATGGTTCACTGTAATTTTGATAGATATGAGCTATAAAGATAGGTAAGATCTAAAATTTAGCCTAGTTTTCACTGATTTAGTAGATGATGAATCAAACTTGTAATGGATTACTGCTCACACTTCAAGAAACTTTGATTTTTGCTATCCAAAATTATAAAAGTAAAAAAAAAAAGTACTCAGGTCTTGGAAGATTATGAGTGAAAGTATAGCATATATTTTAACATTACTTCATTCTGAGTTAATTTCTGGCACTACAGAATTACAAAGAATTATACCAAATAACAGAAACCACATCATTGAAAAATATCAGCAGTAGTAACAATTAAAATGAATAGTAGCTGTAACTCAAAGAGAAAATAATGACATTCCATACTACTACAAATAAAAGGTTACAAAGGATTGGTTTGTTGATTTTGTTTAGTGGCATATCAACTACTATGAATTATCCAATGTCAGAATCTAAATATTTTGAATATAATTTTATGGCTTCAATTAAATATATTTTTAATACAACTGTATATTTTAAACTTCAATTACAATATATTGTTAATAATTTTTTTGTATATAAAAAAGTGTTGCTGGTATTTTTACTAGAAAATTTATTTTTATACATTCAGTGTTTTCTTTTGTTTGAAGAGTTTCACTATTTGCCCATAGCTGGGATCCTAACAAGTGCTACAACCATGGATCAGGGTGGATCTGTGAACTACAGCAATTAAAGAGGTGTAACTTCATCTTCTTCTATGTGCCTTGTCCCTTCAAGATGTAGGTGATCATGGCTTTTCATGTTTCCCTATTCCTGATAGCTCTGAGCACGCCTTCTCCTGTTACACCATGCAATCCTTGTTCCATCATCCACCTGATTAAGTCCTTCAAATATGTTATCCATTGCTTTCCCCTGTCTTTTTCCCCTCTATCTGGCCAGTTAGTATCAGATTCTCCAAGCCCTCCTTCCTCATTGCATGTCCCAGGAACTTCAGCTGTCTCTTATGCTGATCAAAAACTTCAACCTTGTGATCAGGTTTACAAAAGAAAACCCCATCAATACTGAAAAGAATGATAACAACAACTGGACTTGAGAAACCTATTTTCTTGAAAAATCCTTTTATGAAAATTACTTTTTAAATTTCAACCAAAAACAGTACTGGTTGCTCAGTCAATGAATGCCAAATGTTTCCTTGTAGGAAAATGGCTAATATTATCATTACCATACAGCTTTTTATGATTTTTCTTTTTACTGATTCTTTTGCTAAAAGCCAATCTGTTACCCTGAAAACTAAAGTCATATTTATAAATAGACTTGTCAAATTGAAACTCTTACATGACTGTCATGCATGGTGGCAAACTTAGAAAGAAATACCTAAACTGTTAGCTGTATACTAGTGCTTTTTAAGATTGATAGTTAAATATTAGTTTGAGAAAGTGAAGCTTGTGGATTTCTGGAAGACCATTCTTCTTTGAACATTGTGAACTGGTGCTGCAGAATCACAAAGCTCTATACCAAATAACAGAAACTACATCACATTAGGCTGTTCAACAGCAACAGCAACAACAACTAAAATAGGCATTGGGTTGTAACTTGAAAAAAAAATGACAATCTAGATGTTGACATTTTGCAATTTTAAGAAAGAAATTCTAATCACTACTGAAAAGAACAATAACAGCTATTGGAAGTGAGAAGCTGATTTTTCTGAAAAATTGTTTTTAAGAGAAAGATTTTATAAATTTTAACCAATACTAGTAGTGACTTGTCAGTGAATGTCAAATGTTTCCTTATAAAAAAATGACTAATATTACTATTAAACTCGTTAAGCTAGTTAATCCCTGTTTCAGACCTATTTGGACACATTTTTGTTTTTTCACCTCTCATGCAACCAACTTGTGGTTTATACTGCACCTATGCTAAATAGTATTTAGTTACAGTTTATGGCAGAGAGTGCATAATCTGATGTAATCGACAACTGAACAAGACCAGTATTCTAAAACCAATAAATGATGTGTGACTTTGTTCTTCAATGACTTCTGAACATTTTTCTGGCATTTCTCAATGATGCAACATACCATCATCTCTCCAATTTTGTCTACAAGGAGTTAACACCTTAAAAATGAACAATGATGGTATTAAAACCTGGATTTCATGGTTGGAACACAAAAATTCTAACCACTCAACCATGTGGCCATTAAATTCTGGGAATTGGAAAAAAGTTATTATCTTTAGGTAAGCGCTAAATTTTGAGCTCATGCCTTTAGAGCTTGTCTTTGACAGTTTATGCTTTAAACATTGGACAATAAAAGTCAGGATGTGATAAAACTCATACAAATACTATTTTTAAAAAGTGGCAAAAAGAGAAGAAACTAATGAAAATTAAAACATTGATGTCATAATAAAAATATTCCTCCTGAAAATGTCAAAATAACAACAGAAATATGACGACTGAATTTACGATATTATAATGTAGAATAAAGTTAGATGATAGAAACATTTATAGAAAAACTACAGATGAGTTTCCATAATTTTGTAATATCAACTGTAAATGATGATCTTTTGAAATATGGAATGCAAGGTTTGTTTAAAGTTAGTTCATTATTCTTGTAGTCTCATGGCTGAAGAATGAAATGTTTAATATTCTCTGATAAAATTTTAAAAACTATTCTCTTCTATTTATAATAAATATGTTTAACAATATTCTTACAATTTGAAAATTTTGGTTAAAAAGTTAAAACAACCCTATGATCTAAAAAATATGGGAGCAATTTATTTTAACACAATTTTAAAGAAATATTCCATTTTATTAATATAGAAGGATTTTTTGTATTTTACCATCTATTTTGGAAAAAAAAACAATTAGTCAATTAAGTAAATTTATGCATGTCGATATTTTGTCTTTGTCAATTTTACACAATTTTTTATTTTTAATGCAGCCAGTATCTCAAAGCCTTCTTTGTGTGCATAACTAGATCCTACTCTTTTACAGTGAAACCGATGAAATGCAACCGCAACTTCTACTCCAACAGCTTCTTTTCTCGCACTTCCCGACTGTGGAATTCTCTTCCACATGACTGCTTCCCCGACGGCTACAATCTCCAGGAGTTTAAATGTAAGGTCAATAGACACATCCTAACAAACTAACTCACTTCCATTCTTTCAAACATTCTTCCCACCCACCCAACTATCTATCACCCTCCTTCTGACATATCCTATATCTAACCACTCTTCCTATTTATCTCCCACTATGTAGCCCCAAGCGCAATAGTGGCAGTGGAATGCCTTGCTTGGGGTGAAATGATTAAAAAAAAAAAAAAATCTCTGATGAACAAGGTTTTATTCTTTTGTATTTTTATTCCTGCAAAATAAAATTTATTTGATATAAACTTCTTTAAAATGTTAGTCAGAAACTTGGTATGTGTATTGGCAAAAAGAAGATTGTTTTGCACATGAAACCCATATTACAAATTTTACCTTGACTTTACAACTTTTAACTGTAAGTTCTGAATTCATTCTATGTTAAAAAATATATGCATTAAGTACTAAAGAATACAAATTGAATGATTTCAATGATTATGTCTTTTATGCTTTTCATCTTCTAAATCACCAAACAGCATTCTCTAGACTGATAAACTGATTACCTTAGATAATCAGTATTGGTCTCTGAATTTTATATGTTAAAAATAATTTCATTAAGATATTTTCTTTTGTACAGTTAAATATAAAAACTTATAACTGTTACGTCGGGTAACAGAATTATGTGAAATAATACAAAACAATGTAATCGTATAAAAGTAGGTGTATTGATAGGAAAGAGAAGTATTTACAAGAGGTGAGGATTAGTAGAATACAGAACAAGGTAATTAGTATACAGTATTGTCATAGAGATGCGATAGATTGACTAGTAGAACACTTTCGGTGCAATACCGGAAATAGCCAACTGACTTCCTTACTCGACTTCCTCCCTCCAGGTATAATCACTACTATTTTATATAGTGATTCGCATAGTCCATTTCCGGAGGTGGAGAGTGCCCCAACAATAGCCTTGTATTTAGTTTTGCATTCTTTGATATCACAGTCATATATTTAACAATTTAACTTATAACTCATTAAGTCCCAAGCCTGACATATAGATAGCACCATTAATAAAAATTCCATATTATTTTTATAAAGTACTAACCTTTAAATAGCATGTGACAAAGTTTGGGTCCAATCAGATTATTAGTTTACAAATTACAGTTATTTAAATGAAGCTATTGTTACAAATTTTCAAAACAATGGAAAAATCTGAATTTCTAGTGTTGATAAAGCATTGCTTACTGATGGGAAAAATACTGTTTAAGCAAAGCAATGGCTTGATAAGTGTTATTTGGATCCTTCTTCATCAGAAACAACGGTTAAGAGGTAGTATGCTGATTTTAAATATTGTTGTACAGACACAAATGATGCTGAATGCACAGGTTGCCCCAAATCAGCTGTTGTCTCAAAAAACACCAAGAACATCCACAAACTCGTTTTGACCAATCATAAATTGAAGTTGCATGAAATAGCAGAGAAGCTGAACATATCAAAAGGCAGTGTATTCACCATTTTGCATCAACATTTGTTGATGAGAAAGCTGTGTTCAAAGTGGGTGCCGTGTTTGTTTACAATTGCTCAAAAACAACAATGTGTCAATGATTCAGTGTTGTTTGCAACAAGAAGCTTTTGTGTAAATATGTTACAATAGATGAAACATAGATCCACCACATCACTTCAGAGTCAAATCAGCAGTATGTTGAGTGGACAGCAGCAGGTGAAAGGTGTCTAAAGTGACCAAAGATGCAACTATCAGAAGGTAAGGTTTTGGTCTCTGTATTTTAGGATCCGCAAAATATTTTGTTTATCAATTACCTTGAGGAAGAAAGAACCATTAATAGCAAATATTATATAGCATTATTTGTGTATTTAAAGAAAGAAATTGCCAAAACATGGCCACAAATGAAGAAGAAAAAAGCGATTTCTCACCAAGACAATGCACTGTGTCACAAGTCAGTCGCATCGATGGCAAAACTACATGAATTGCACATAGAATTGCTTCCACATCCACTCTGTTCTCCAGATTTGGCCCCCAGTGACTACTGGCTGTTTGCAGACCTCAAAAGAATGCTCTAGGGAAAGAGATGTAGCTCCAATAAAGAAGTGATATTGGAAACTGAGGAATATTTTGAGGCCAAAGACAAATCATTCTACGAAAAAGGCATCAAATAGTTAGAGAAGAATTGGAATCAGTGTATCACCCTAGAAGGAGACTATGTTGATGAATAAAGTTGAATTTTGTCTGCAAGATGTTGTTTTATTTGTTAGGCTTGGTATTTTCTGAATGATGTGTTATTATTCTTTTAAATTGTCACGGTATAAATCTGATATCCTGAAATAATTTCAAAATTTTCAGATAGACTGTAAGGTTTTGTGGGGATAATAAGGATTTACTAATAAAAGTCCTACTAATTAACCCATAGCTGGAGGGAGAAGAAGTAAATTCATGTGTTTTCCAAGGATATTTGTGTGTAAGTGAATATAAAGAACTTAGCTGGAATTTGAATAATTTTCCAATTTCCATTTCAGAGCTGTCACCAGCAAATTGAAGCTTAAAGTACCTAGTATTCCCAAGAAGGCCAAAATCTTGAAAATATGATAACAGAGATGAGGACAGCAGTCCATATGATGTAAATAAGTATTTTCTAATTAAATGACTTTCATGTTTTAATTTAATTAATGTGCAAACAATTTTAAATAATACAATTTGATATATTCAGGCTATTATTCTCTTTGATTATAGATTTTATTATATACCCAACATTTCAGCCAAATAACCTCTAACCTTCATTAGGTAACCATTATTTTGGCTATATATATATATATGTGTGTGTGTGTGATTATTATATTATTTTTGTGCCTGTGATGATGATTATTGAGTATATTGTTTCACTACTTTTAAACTCATATTTGATTGACTAACATTTACCCACTCTGCCACCATCCCCAAAAATATCAGTGGTGTATATTTATATACTGTACATAGGTACAGGGGATGTTGAAGAAAAGATAAGAGATGAATGCAAATCAAGGAGATTGAAGATGATAATTTATGTTGTATTTAAACCCTAGGAGATTGTAACTATCAGAGAAGCGAGCAAATAGTAGGGAGTTCCACAAACAGGAGGTTTGAGAAAAAACTGTTAGAGCAAAAGAAGTAATTACATTTGACTATTTTGACAGTAAAAGGGTGGGACCTAGATGCCAATCTAGTAGCACATATAAATACATGTGGTTAGGGCACCAGAGAAAAAAGCTTGTCAGCCATGACACTGCTTGAAACAAAATGTTATTTTCAACTGGAAATCTTGCATTACATATTTTTGTACAACAGATAGCACCTTTGTCAGAATACTTGCAATGCCAGTCTATGCAAACCTCTGAATTGATAGGATACCAGAATTTATCCCAATTTTCTCAATGTAGGACTTTAATTATCAGTGTCTCTAATGGTAACTGGAGCAACAATAGCTTTAACATTCTGACCAATAAAAAATAAATGAATAAATAGCATTTTTTAAAACTTTCTTTATAAATGGACGAAAACTATTATTATTTATCAATATTCGTGCAATAAACATAGATAATTTAAGGAGATATAATCATGCATGTTTTGGATATATTTCATTATAAAAATTAGATATTAGAAGTGGTGTATATCAGGAAATTAAAAATTATTATTATTTGTGATGGTATTATGGGCTTAAGTCTGACTTCAATCATGCATCCTTTCATATTGAACAATTACAGATGAAATAAGTAAAATGCTTTCTAAAAAGTTTTAGTATGAACAAATTAACTAAAATTAGCAATTAGTTTGCAAAAGATCTTCATCACATATTTAACAAGCTTGAAAGTTCATACCAAATAAATTTGCAAAATTATTGTTTGATTATAAAGCCATTGAATATCATTTTTTCCATTTCTCATTTCTTAAAGCATTTTCCAAAGATCATTTTCATTAAAGTTCGCTTGATACAAGACCTAGGAGACACTCAAGGTGGAGGGTGACTGAATGCAGTGTGTGATATGAACAAAGATAAGGAAGAAAGAAGTGGAGATTATGATGATATAGAGTATAGATAATAACTGACTTTAAACTTGGTGAGGTTAAGATTGTCATGTTTTTTTTTATACTCTTACATAGGAGGTTGTAATACACAGTAGTGGCTCATCCTTCTTTCCATAGAGAATAAGGGTGATTCAACCCTGTGGACAGAAAAAGGTGAGCCTTGATTGTTAAAATCTGTGCCTGTGACACTGGAAAGTGGAGATCATATGAACATTTGCTCTGGTAGTATTAATACAGTACTAAAATTCTTGCAGTGTTGTATCTGTGGGAAAAAGTGTCATGAAGTAGTGAAATAAGTTATACTCTGCAAAACTGCATAGAAATTGTTGAACACTTTCAAGGATGGGAAGTAATGATGTGCAGAATATATTCAAATCTCAAGAACCAATTGTGTGGCCATTATGAAATTTGACAATCAACCAAAGTAGACTTTATTGTGCAATTGACAGTGATATGTAATTGAGTGAGCTGGTGTACTATGTGACTGTCATATTCACAATCACTAAAGAAATAGATTATTTAGAATTTGTGCAGAGTTTTTGGTAATATATTTTAACATCTAGGTTTTTATGTTCCGCTACAATTTAAATTTGATTTCCTGCAATTGCTGGCTTTTCCCAAAACTAAAATTGCAACTAACAATATCATAGAAAGTGAAAAGGCAGTTGATGGTGAGTTTGAAAGAACTCTTTGCAGACTGTTCTGAAAAGCGAATTCTGGGATAGGTAATATTTATTATCCATTTCATAAAATACTACCTGAAAATTGCATTCAAGTGCATAAAACATTGTTTGACGAATGTATACTGAATAATAATTAAGAAAATATGTAATAAATATATATATATATATATGTGTGTGTGTGTGTGTGTGTGAGTGTGTACTTTATTTACATTGTTCAGACTGTTGCCCTCATCTTTATTGTCATATTCATGATGTTTCAGCCATTGTACACGCTGTCCTTCTTCAGGTGACTGGAATTTTAAACCAAATCTTGGTTATTTCCATTTAATTCAATTCTGTAAGTTTTTGTTTTCACTACTATTGTCATCAGGTATTGAACTCACAATTCTTTAGGTTAAGTCACTGGATCCAGCCAACACATTTTGATCCACTGGGCCACATGTTTTTGTAAACATCAAAAATGTAGATAAATATATATCAGTAGAAAATTAATGGATTATATATATATATATATATATATATATATATATATATGTATATATATGTATGTATGTATATATAAACTCAACACATAATTTAATGTTTATAATTCCAGATTTTATTTCAGCAATGAAAATTTTTTACAATTGCCTTGTTCAGACCGTTGATGAATTCATCAATGTTCTGAACAAGGCAAGTGGAAAAAATTTTATATGGCTGAAATAAATTCTGGATTTATAACCGTTTAATTAAGTGTTAAGTTCTCCTCTAAATATTCTAT
This sequence comes from Ascarosepion bandense, assembly GCA_037127315.1. Classification (NCBI taxonomy): domain Eukaryota; kingdom Metazoa; phylum Mollusca; class Cephalopoda; order Sepiida; family Sepiidae; genus Ascarosepion; species Ascarosepion bandense. Next base: position 3,416,668 of record JBBBDQ010000365.1, read on the forward strand.
ATTGCTCTGGATAAAATCCATTGAGCTCTCTATTTTTATCTAATTGATATTTTATATTAATTAGATAAAATCTTTTGAATTATACTCTCCGTCTTCACAGGTTGCTATTCTTTTCTATATATATATGTGCTTGTGTGTGCGTGTGTGTATATATATATATATATATGCATGCGTGTGTGTGTGTGTATCACTCGTACATTAATAGATTTATTTTTGATCCAATAGTTTTATTATATCACACATCATTTTTAATGGATACCTGGTATTGGATGTCATACATACTGTTTAAAATGAAAATAGGATGTTTATTTAAAATATCACCATCGAATAAAAATAATAATCTTTGAATATATATAAAAATAAGTATGTGTGTACATATACAATCATTGTTAGGCATTGGAAACTAAGATTTAGAAAAAACATTTCAATTCTTCTGCAAGGCTGCTCATGTGAATTTGAAACAAGCAAGTTCTGTTACATTGACGAGTTGTGAACATTTTGCAACTGGAATTAACACTAACTTTACAGCACTGCTTCATAAACCTCAGTTCTGGTTCTATCATTGCTTTCCATTACTTCCTATCATTCGTAATTCTTAGTATGTTTGTCTTTCAGGCATCTCTCTCCAACACTGTACTGCTATTCATTCATAGCTTGTCTGGAAGGTGTCTGACTACCTCCACATGACACCTTTGAGTGTCAAATTTTACAAGACATCCTTCTGTTTTTTGTGTTCTGAAACAAACTGCATCTTTCTGATACTAAATATGTATTCTTTTTGTACCAATTTTATATAAAATTACATTGTTTACCTGCTCACTTCATAAAATATCATTCTTAATCGCAACTATTGAAACAAAAAGACACTTATACTTAGCACCAAAAATAGTTGAAATGTCTTAGGAACATGAGGAAAGAGGGCTAAGAGAATCTGACACACATAGAAGTTATTTAAAGCAAGAGAAACAAACTTTATGAAGAGCTATAAAGTACAGGATGTTGTTGAGATTCATGATCGCTCACATCCAGAAGGAACATGACAGATAGAAGAAAAAGAAAAATAGGTAAATATCACAGCACATGTGTGTGTGATATAGTAGATGGTTATGAAATGTGGTATATTACAGGTGTATTGATGCTGAATCAGCATATGATCGAGTCGTTAGAAGGCAGCCTGGGGAAGATTATTGCATAATGTTGCACTGCTGGGAAGTGCCTGAAAACCATACGATAGATTGACTGAAGCTTTAGTCATTAACTTGACACAAGTTGTCATGACTTAGGATTTGAAAATGCTGGATTTGTTGAATTACTGATTATATCAAATTATTAATTCTCTCCCAGAAACTTTAAGATCTGCTCAGGATAGTTGCTGTATAAATCACAAGTTGATTCTATGTGTGTTGAATCAATATTAATGTGCCTGAGTAGGTGTCTTCAATAGGAATTAGCTATTGAGCCTAGTTGACACTATAGATTCTTGAGATTGACAGGTGCCTACTGGTTTGAGAGTGAAATGTATACCAACAGTCTCTTTGTTTTGACTTCAATATTGGTGTGAATAAATTTATTATATCTCTAAGAAATATTAAATAATATTAATGATTATTATAATGGCAGCTGTAGCAATAGAAAATAAAATTATGCAGAAAACATTATTCTTTTATTGAATAGGAAAATAAAAGTATGGAATAAAAGAAGTCTAAAACATTGCATAGATTATCGCTCAAAATAGATAAAGAGGAATAGAACAAAGATGAAAGACACAAAGCAATGAAGAAAGAGCCATTACACGATTTATGCATTATATTGGAAATTTAAGCTTCTGCATCAGGTTTAAAAAAAAATATTTGATTTGAACTGAAGAGTTATTTTGAAAGTTGGCACTAAATGCTGTACTTTTGAGCCAGTTCTTTTCAGGAATATTGATCATGAACACAGCTATAAATTGTTGAACACTTCCCACATAAATTGCTGACCTCAGCTCAAAAGTAGAAAATATGAAATTACAGATCAAGGTTAGACTTAGTCCTTTTCAATCCTTATATGCTTATAGAAATAGAGCAAATATCATAAAACCGATTAGTGTAGGTAGGACACTGGTAAACAAAAAAACAACCCAAAAAGATAAGACTGCTCTGATTATGTATAACTGGGTATTGCAAATTCAGAAAAGATTAAATTCAGCATAAGCAAATAAAAATAATGATTATGGCAGCAAACTAATAACAACCAGTAAAAGGTCTTTATCTTCTATTTTATACTTTTGATGCTCATGTTCTATTCTGCTGATATGTATTGAATGTCACTTTAAAAGAGGTTTATTATTATTAATATGATATTGAATTCTCACAAGCTTAATCATATGTCCAAGAATTTAATTTCATCCACGTTGCTGACTTCTTTTATGGTGAGGGCATTGATAACTAAGCAGACCAGTTCTTGGATGGAAGAGTCAGTGGCATTGATTGCATCATAATGTTGGTGGAGGATAAAGTCGATTTTGTTGAATTTTTTTTTCTCTTGTTATTTGGTTTCTTGTTTTTCCATTTTCTGGTGATGACAAAGTTTTTGGTTCTGATGGTGATAGAACACCACCAGGTGATACAGTCTCAGGCTTGTATTTTAAATGATTTAGACTTAACTTCAGTGAATTTCAGTGATGTTTTGAGTTGGTCCTTATATCTTTGGATGTGCATTGTGGTGCAGTGAATATTGGTTCAGAATGACAAATCGGGGAGTCGAGTTCTAATTCCAGTTGAATTCCTTGCATTCACTTGCACACAAATACCCTTGGGAAAGGTATTAATCTGTCTCTTCCCTCCAGTTATGAGTTAAATAATAGAACAGATTGGGTTCTATAGCCTTGGCCGGCAACTAGTTCACTACAGAAAGCAATGGCAAGCTACTGTGCAATACTCTTCTGCCTAGTCAGACATGGTTGCCCAAAGCATATATCACGTATGGCACTTAACTGACTTGTATCTTTAAAGAGGGCTGCTCTGGTATCTTTTTCTTTAAGTAGACTTGTTGAATAAGACTTGATGTGAAAACATTAACTCTTCCATTCTTGCTGTATGTCCTGAACATCAAAGAGTTTATTCATGATGCCTTGACTGTTAGCTCTTTCCAGAATTTGTTGTTGGTTACATAACATTCTTATGTTCAAAATTGAAGCTTTTGCTGGTATAAGTGTTCTAATTTTTGGCTATCAAAACAATATCACTATATGAGTCCAGTTTTTGCAGCCATATAGAAAGGATAAATTACCAACAGCATTACAGACCAACATTTTTGTTGTAAAATTCAGATCTTTGATTAGCTTTCAAATAACCCATGTGCAGCTCTAATTTTGTGTTCCACATCTCTTTTTGAGACGCACTCATTTGATGAAAGGTTGCCTAGATATGAAAGTATTTGTTTGAGAGGTATATCAGAAATGGTAATAACAAAATCTGAGAAGATGGCATTTAGTGTTGGTTGTACAAGGATCTTGGTTTTCTTGATGTTTACTGTAAGGCAAATATGATGTTAGGCCATAGCAAAGTTGTTCACAAACTGTTGTGGTTCTTCTTTTGAATGGCAGAGAATAGCATTGTCATCAGCATAATGAAGTTGATGTGACATCTATGTTCGCCATTTAGATCAAAGTCAACTATGTTCTTTGTATTAGATCTTGCTGCAAGGATGCCTAAGGAGTTTAGAACTCTTGACAGCATTACTCTCACAGCCACTGAACCATGCAAGACCCCCCCACCACCATGACAAAGTGACCATCAGAAAGTTATTGAATTAAAATAGAATAAAAAATAAAATAAAAACTATCATATTTAATTGAATAAATTCTTTTCTCAAACCACTGCTGCAAGGATAATCCTTAACTAAAATGAATGTTATTTTTTGGTATTTGGTGTTTGGTAACAACATTTGAAAAGCCTAACATCTACTTAAATATTGCAAGCTTCCCATTACTGTATTGCTGTTCCAATGGAAAGTAATCAGGTGAACTATATTTCTTTGAATTTTGCTGATTTCTTAGCAATGAACTCAGTAAGATGAGTTTCATGTCATTCAAAGAATTAAAATTTTTTCATTGAGATTATTTTGCAGGGACTCGAATAAAAGAAAATCCAAAAATGCCTTGTAAATATAATAGATAGGGTAACACATCTAATCCAGGCTACAACAATTTTTGCCAGGTTACCAAAGAAATGTTGAGATCTGACATTATCCTGATGGAAAACAACACCTTTCCTATTCACCAATTCTGTGCATGTTTCTGAAATTGCTACTTCTGTCCAGTTGTGAGCTGTATTTTTCATAATCAGTTGATTGGTTACTTGGCAGAAGCTCATAGTACAGAAGTTCTTTTCAGTCCTACCAGATGTACAGCATGATTTATTAGGATTAAGACCTACTTTTGGGGTGACTAAAGTTAAGTCATGTTGCTTACCCAGGATCTCTTGCACTGATCATTGTTGTAAATGGTTCATTGCTGATTACCTGTTGCAACTTGCTTCATAAAGGGTGCACTTTCAATGTGTTTGTATGGCAAATTAAGATTCTTTTCCCTCAGATCATGTGGTACCCAAACATTGTAGCAATTTAGGTACCAAAGTTTCATTAACTGCTCATGAATTTTGAATTTTGATAAGTTTAGTGTTTCTGCCATATTCCAGTGTTGTCTTAATTTGGTCATCAGCTGTACAGGAGGGTCTATATATTCTTCATTCAACACCAACTCTAAACTTAGTGAACCAGTTCCCCCTCAGTTAAATCATCTTCACCATATTTATGGTAATAAAAGTTTAGTGTTTCTACCATATTCCAGTGTTGTCTTAATTTGGTCATCAGCTGTACAGGAGGGTCTATATATTCTTCATTCAACACCAACTCTAAACTTAGTGAACCAGTTCCTCACAGTTAAATCATCTTCACCATATTTATGGTAATAAACAAGTATCAAGCGTCTAAAATGCACTTCATAACCTTTCATTGTCATAGAAATACAAAATTGACATGAAATAAGTTTAAACTTTTTTCTAGAGATAATTTGAAGTATGCATTTATCAGAAATGTAAGCATATTATATCTGTTGATAAATTTGACATATTTTGATGTGCTGGAACATGAACAACTAAAATCAACATGATCTTTCTGAACAACCCAGAATATATATATATATATTTAGTGTATCGAGGCAGCAAATAAATTTAATGCTGTGGCATCATGTAACTTAAATAAATTTAAGTTACATGATGCTGCAGCATTAAATGATCCTAACACCAAGAAATTTCAATGGAAACTCATTAAACGGCAAATGCACACAGCCAAACAGGAATTACAACTAATCAACACTGAAATTAAATCTAATGGCTCATGATTAAACATAATAGACATTCATTGTCTCTTATATTTAACAGTATATGTTTAGAAAATATATATATATATATATATATATATATATCATACATAAATGTCTATATATCAGAATAAATTTAGGTAAATGAATGACAAAACAAAGAAATTAAAAGAAGTTCATCAGACTAAAGTAATGTTTTATTGGTGCAATTATAGGTAAACATGGACAAACATGCCCACAATATGATGAAGTCTCAAGAGGACATTTTTCCAATGATATCACTTTTTTAATTACCTTACCTTCAATCTTTACCAATATTTATTGTTTTAAAAAGTGATGATCAGAATTGCAATTTAGACTAAATGTATGATGAAAGTGAATTCATATGTTTTTTTTCTTGAAAATCTACAACAAAATAATAAACATTAATAGATTTTTATTTACACTATTATATTATATATTGGAATGGTTGGTAAAACATTGTCTAATTTTTAATTGATTCAAACTTTATAAAATGGTAAATAGTAAGACCAAGTTCACATATTTTAATCATTTAGTAGAAGTTCATAAATTTAGGAATAAAAATTGTTTTTACATTTCTTTATAAATTGGTAAATGAAAAAAATTGTAATAGTTTTTGGAATGTTGTAAATATAAAATTATTCTTCTAAATAAACAATTTAATAAATAAATATTGCTTTTTATTTTTGTTGTAAATTTTCAAGAACAAAAAAAAATGTATAAATTCACTTTAGGTTTTATTACAATAATAATTGTCCCTTTTTAAAATAATCATCATTGCTGAAGAGTGAATGCAGTTAAAAAAGTGTTGTCATGGGGAAAACCATCTTTTTTATGGGAATCTTATTGCAGGAAGTTTTGTTCATGTTTTCTGAATTATATATATATATATATATATATAGGATTCAGTGGGAGTATATACATAAAAGATAGAAGTCAGGTTCTGAAGAAACTTGAAGAGAAACCTATGTTGGTTATTTTTTCAACTACCATTGAATTATTTTCCAAATCTATGATTATCAGAATATCTTATTAAAAAATAAAACTTAAACAAAAAGAATCAGAACAACCAATAATATGCGTAAATTGCAACTCAGAATATCAGTTTCAACATTTGCCTCTGGAAAGATGACAGGATATCATCAAATACAATAAACAAATGATTGTATTTTTAGTTTTGAGTTTTGCAAATCAATTTTTTTCTCGTGTTTCTTTAGCTGGACTGTTTGTTACTACAATTCTCCATATCCTAAGTTTTATTCCCTTCGGCCAGATTTACACTCTTTTCACAATTTAACATTAAGAGTTATATATTTGTACTTATGAATGGTAATAAGAACCTCATTATTAAAAACAGATTAGTCTGAATTAACTATCACTTTTCCAATAGATTATCAAATTATGATAGATATTATGGCACAATGACAAATGATAAGGAGAACATTATGAAGATTACTTATCAAATACTTCCTGCCAATATTGACCCAGTACAAAAATTGACTGCACACAAATGGATGTACATACCTGAAAAATAAGGAAAAAGAATTATATTAGAATAAAAGAAATAGCAATAAAAATGATTAATCAAAACATTATAAAACATGGCATGATGGATTTAAATTAGTATTTTTCACTCAACAAAACATTTCAGATATTGTGCATACCAACTTTCTTCGAGTGTTTTCAGTATAGATAACCTTCCTCAGAGAATTTAAAATAGAAATCTCTATTTAATCTGCAGGAGTAGATTGTTCTTCTGCTGCCCCTATCTAGGGATATCTTGTTTTGTTCCCATGGAGAGAACAGCCTTCAATAGATTAGTTTGGTTCATGAATTTGGTGAGAGTAATTGTGGATTCAATCCCTAGGTAGTGGACTTAGACTTAGTGAAAACAGGGTGAGTAAAAGAAACAAACAGTGCTAACAAAGTACAAGATATTCCTTGATTGAGACAGTGGAATGAGAACATTCTATCTCCAGAGATTAAATAAAGTGTTCAGTTTAGTGCAGAGAACACAATGACAAAAACCATTAAGGTATCAACTTCAAAGATGAGGATATTAGACCAAATGTAAATGTGAATAATGATAACTTCTTATCTTGGATCCTCAGACAGACTTTCTTTAATTTCTTTATTTTTTAAATAATAGTTGTATAAAGCTTATAATATGAAAACTGAAGTTATTCACTAATCAGGATTTTATGCTCCTGAAAACTCACAGGGGTAATGTTGAATTTTTTATCCCATTAAGTAGAGTATCTATTTTTGATATTTTTGTAGATGATAAAGGTGAATGCATTTTTCCTTATTATAAAATGCAGAGGAAACATGGTAGTCCTTGAAATAAAACAGAATTTCCAAGTTCAAATGGAAATCTTGTGTCATAATGATAATAGTGAGATTAGCTGTTTCAATACAGGAAACATTTAGCATCATTGACCAAATACATTTTCTGTTGGTCGAAATTTATAAAATCATTTACTTAAAACAGTTTATCAGTACTGATAGGAATTTCCTTCCACACATTTTGATCAATGTAGTATAGAAAGTCAAAATCTTGATTATATTATTATTTTGTTTTTTTAGTTATACATACTATTTATAGTAGATGTTGATGCTCTTAGAAGTCATCAAGTAATATATTTGTTTATTTTGTAAAGTTCTTTGTAATACTATAACACCAATTTATAAAATCTGATGAAGGATTGTCTTCTTTCAGACCTACAGGGTTCATGCATTTTAAGTAATTTTTATCATTGATCTGAGAAAAACACTTCTTTTTTTTCTTTTTTTAATCATATCACCCCAAGCGAGGTGGTAACACCACTGATGCGCAGGGGGCTACGTAAGAGTGAAAAGATTGGAAAAGAGAAAACCGGAAACCACATCCTAAACAGGAAACAAGGGATGAACCTCTTCGCCTGTTCAAAAAACGTGGGTGGAGTTTGAAACGAGGGATAGTTTAGTCTATCTACTCCAATTGAAAAAAAAAAAAAATGAAAAGAGTAAGAAGATTGGAAAAAAGAAAGCCGGAAACCACATCCTAAACAGGGAACAAGGGATGAGCCTCTTCACCTGTTCAATAGACGTGGTTGGAGTGTGAACCGGGAGATAGCACATAGTTTTAACATTTCTGAACAAGTTGCATGATAAATGTTGTGGTGGCAAATGTCTTTTTCAAGTTACTTTTTATAAATCAGTGAAAAGTGAAATAACAGAACAAAAAAGTTTATTATTGATATTTATAAATGTTCTTTGATGAACCATCTGTTTTCCACTGGGTTGTTGCGATAACCCCACTTAAGCATGTGATAACATGCACATATAGGTCAGTGAAGTGTCGTATAGGAGTTGTGGTTTGACAAAACCTAGATGAAAAGAATTTTGAAACATAGTTGAAAAAGATATTGGTATCTGTGAATTTGGTTAGAAAAACAACTGACAGAAATGAAATTTTCTAAAGTGTTTGAAAACTGTTCATATGACTGATAAATATCTATTATGAATTTTGTTTTTTGTAACTTGAAAATAGAACCCAGCAGTATCTATCAGTTAGAAAATATTATGTATCTGGATAGCAATCTTTCTTTTATACATGTTTTATTGAAAGTAACAGACAAGAAAGATTTTATAAGTTTTTATTCAACTTTTCTAGTGTTCTCAGTTTTCCTTTCATGAGGAGTAAGAGAGTGGAGAAACCTTCCATCATAATTATTGTCCCATTTAATTATTGACCCTGGTTTTCATCGACAAAGTCTTGGCTTTTCTTATTAATGTTATTTGACAAGAATATAGATGAAAATGAAATTAGCTGCCAAAACACGTTTATTAGCATTTTTCCTGTGATAATAATAATAATAACCATTTTGTTTTTTGTTTTTTATTATAATCGTGTCGCCCCAAGCAAGGCATTTTACTGCCACTGTTGTGCAGGGGGTTACATAAAAGGAATGTGATGAGAAAGATTGAAAGGTTACAGGGGATGTCAGGAAGAGAGTATGAAGGAAGAGAATACTGACGAATGGGGTGGATGGAGAAAAAAGCATGAGAGAGAGAATGTAAATTAGTGAGACAGAAGATGACTGTTGACTTTACATTTGAATTCTTGAAGATTGTAGCTGTTGGGGAAGCAAGTATGCGGAAGGGAATTTCACAGGCAGAAAATGTGCGAAAAGAAGCTGCTGGAGTAGAATTTGCATTTACAATTTATCGATTTCCCAGTAAAAGGTGGGACTTAGTTGCTAATCTTGTGGCTCAAGGAAATTCACATATAGTGGGTACCAGTGAGCTAAGTTCATCAAAGCAGAAGCCGTAAAGTATTTGTAGAAGAGACACAGAGAAGCCACACTGCGTCAGTGAGAAGGCGACTGTATCTTAGCTGCCAATTTGGGATCGATCACATTACAGATTCTCTGTGGGATTTGGTCAAGGGCACCTAGGTGGATAGCAGGAGCACCCGACCAGATATAGCAGCAGTATTCAATGCATAGGCAGATGGTAGATTTGTATATGTGCAGGATTGTTTTGCACAGGAAAAACTTCCTGGACCTACACAGAAAACCAACTTTCTTAGCAATGGATTTAGCTATGGATTCTATATAGTTATTCAACTTGAGGTATGGAAACATTCATTGCTCATTGGCCTAACAGTGTTATTGTTGTTTGAATTGTATAAAATATTTCTATTAAATAAATTTTTCAGTAAAATAGGTTTCTTAAGTCTAGTGTTATCATTCTTTCCAGTTTTGACAGGGTTTTCCTTTCTAACTTTTTGCTTGTAGTTTTGAACATCAACATATTGATTATATCCTTTTTTCTCTTTGTGTTACATGTGCTAACCATTTTAGCTGTTGCTATTGTTGAAAATTCTTAAGTGTTATGATATTTTTGATTCTGTAGCATGTGTCCATGAGATTTGAAGAAGGATGGTCCTCTAAGACCTACAGGTTTGATTTTCTCAAAGCCATTATTAACTATTTTATCAAAGCAATTATTTACAATTGATAATTTAGACATTTCTGAATTGGTTATGTGCCATGCATTACATGTTTGTTCAAACTTAGTTTTGTCTGGAATTCATGGAAGAATAAACACACTGCTTTAATTAGTCTTGCTCACTAACTGATGTAGCTTTTACTACAGCGAATAATATAAAACTCTCCTCTTGCAATCACATGATCAATAGGGTCCCCTCGGATTGGTTGGAAAGTTCTTTCAAGGTCATGCAAGTGGTTCTTGTGAGATTCAAAATGGCTTATACTTTCAGCACAGATTTTGTATTTTTCCCATATTTTCTTATAAAATTTTCAAGTGTTGTGATAAACTGTGTTATACTCATTTGCGGATATCTTGGACTGAGCATACAAACAACGATGAGGTGTTGGAAAGAATGGCAACAAAAAGGAAATTAATACTGAGCATCAGGAAGAGACAACTGAAGTTCCTGGGACATGCAATGAGGAAGGAGGGCTTGGAGAACCTGATACTGACAGGCCAGATAGAAGGAAAAAGAGAGAGTAAGGCAGTGGATAACATATTTGCAGGGCCTGATCAGGTGGATGACGGAATGGGGGTTGCCAGGAGTAACAGGAGCAAACATACTAAGAGCCACAAGGGATAGGGAGATGTGGAGAACCATGATCACCTCGGGCACATAGAAGAAGAAGTATGAAAATTGTTTTTTATATTATATTCTCACTTAAAAAAATACTACGTCTCTTTATGATGTAAGATCATATCTCTTTATTTCTGCACTCCATTTATTTTAAAGGATATTAGTATTAGATATTTGTATTTGAAATAGATATCCCATTTTTATTTTTGATTTAAAAAGCATACAGTCAAGAAATCTTAATAAAGAAAAGGTTTTCTCTTGCAGAATTAAAACTTGCAACCCCTGTGTAAAAGAAACCAGAGATTCAATTCCTGCTAGAGAGCACATTATTCCGTATTAAGATTTCTCAGTGAAAAGTGAAAAGATTGGAAAAGAGAAAGCCAGAAACCACATCCTAAACAGGGAACAATGGATGAGCATCTGCACCTGTTCAATAGACGTGGGTGGAGTGTGAACCGGGCGATAGTTCAGTCTATCTACTCCAATTGAAAAAAAAAATAAACAAAAAGGAAAAGTGAAAAGACTGGAAAAGAGAAAGCCGGAAAACACATCCTAAACAGGGAACAATGGATGAGCCTCTACACATAGGTCAATAAACATAATGCAAAATGTTTGCAGTAAAAAAAAGGGGTGGGGGGGTCTTCTATTTCAAATTTGTGGTATCTACTATAATAATTTTTGAGTAATAAAAGTTTTGGATGAAAAATATACACATTAATTCTTTAGATACAGTCCTTTTATTATCTGTGAATTGCTATAAATTCATAGGAAAGATAGTGGTGTGATTTCCCACTGTCTTCACAATTTGGAATTTAGAGTTTTCCTTTCCTGAGATTTTTGCAAATCATGGCTAGAAAGCTAAGTCTAGCCTGCTAATTAATTCATATTTGAGAAGAGAGGGACTTATACCATTCTCAAAAGCAAAAAGAAATGCAACTCTTGTTACTACAAAACTTAAAATTAACAACAAAGACAAAGAAGGAACTGGCTTTGTTAACATTACCATTAATATAGAGAAAAGAGCAGCCTGATACTCTGCAACCTACAATACCGTAGCAGAGAAAATGTTGTTTTGCTCTCTGAAAGAAGAGCTATTTTCTTTCAATATCTTCAAGAGATCTGCCACATCAAGTTTTTTTGGTTTTATTTCTTTTCTAGGTGACTGCATTCTAAGCTAAAAAGATGAAAGTGGCAATAAGTGCTTTCTCTATATCTGATTTTCATTTCAGTATAAAATATTTATGGACATATCATCACTTTATTTTTGTCTTCATTTGTTTCCTTTGACAACACCTGGTGTTGGTATCCTTCCACTCTACAGCGTTAGGATGACAAACATGACATAGAAAGTCATCTTGAAATTGTGAAATAGCTTTGACATTGAAGTATAAGAAACAGAGAAAAAACATTCCTCATTGGGAAAGGCATGAGTTCAAAGTTCCCTTCTGCACTACTCATCAATTACAATATCTACCACATTTAGCTGAGTTGAGCATAATAAAAAATGTACAAGATTAGGGTAAGAACGACTGGATGCACTAGTCTTGTGCTTGTCAGCATGACAGAAAAGAGAAAATTTGAAAAGCCAAACACATTTTCTTCATCACAATCCAAATCCTACTTCAAAATTTAATTTCTTAAAGAGGCCCAATATTATGATCAGAAAAAGGACAAAAAACTTTTATCTTAGAGTTGATTTTTTTAATAATTTCACCCCAAGTAAAGCGGTACGACCACTCATTCATAGGGGGACTACATAAGAAAAAAAAGTTTAAGGAGAGCGAAGAGAAAGACAAACCAGTTACAGGGGGTGTCCAAGAAGGAGTAAGAGAAAGATGAGAATACAGCTGTGATAACAGTTGCTAAAGTAGAGTGAGAAAGGAAAAGAACAAGATACAACGGGTGATGTAGAAAGGACAAAAAAAGGACTGGAGCCAAGTGGATAAGAGATGGGAATTGACATTGCATTTAAATTCCTGGAGGTTTCAGCTGTCAGGAAAGCAAGTATACAGAAGAGAGTTCCAGAGGCAGGAAGTGCAAGAAAAAAGCTGCTGAAGTAAAAATGTTGGCTGCATTTAGTAGATTAACTGTAAAAGAGTGGGATCTTGTCGCCAGTTTGGTTGCTCAAGTAAATTCTTGTAGAAGGGGCACCAGTGACTTAAACTCATTGAAGCAGAAGCCATAAAAATATCTGTAGAAGAGATAGAGTGAAGTCAAATCCCACTGGTGAGAAAGTGGCTGAGGTCAAGTTGCCAGGTCAGAACCGATCACATTACACATTCTCTCTTAGAGCCTGTCAAGAACCCTGAGATGAACAGCAGGGACACCCGACTAGATATGACAACAGTATTAGACTGAAACTAGCAGCTCATCTACAACTTCAAATATTCTTAAACAACATATTCAAATATTAAATTATACCACTGACAATATTCTCCCTCATTTTAATCTCTATAGTTGGAGAAAAAAATGTTACTCTACCTTCAATTCATAACAAAGAAAATTAAAATGTTGAAATTTACCAGTATTTAATCTGATAACATTATTTCTTTTTTTCAGTCTTATTATTAAAGTTAAAGCAAGAATTTAACAGAAAAAAATGTTATAGAATTGGAAAATTATCTTTAATAAGAAATACTTTAGTGTGTTCATTGATAATTTGTGATCTGGGTAACTTTTCTGTGAGCTAATTTTTAGATTATTATTTTTTTGTGTTATTAAAATGCACACATAACATTGTCTTGATTTTTTATTATTAAAATGCATGTATAAAAGTATCCTTTTTTTATTAATTAAACACAAAACATCATACTTTATTTTTTTATATTAAAATTCACACATAAAATTGTCCTTTATTTTTACTTGTATAAAAGCCTCATTCTGTGTGGACTAAGCTATCTCCTGTGAAGGGCTAATTGGGCCTCTGATCCCAGACTAATAGAACCTCTGGTTCAGCTTAAGAAAAAAGTAATCATAATTTTAAAGGAAAAATTTTGAATTTCACAATTCAATTCCTGGTACTTCAAAAGCACTGATTTGGACTGTAAGTTCAATTCCAATTGAAATTTCAATGTAAGCTGAGAATTGAGTTTTTCAAATCACAAACTCTGTGGAACTTCAAAACCTCTTGTCACAAGATGTCTCACTTTAAATCCTTAGCATTTTGAGGGAATGAAATTGATTTCCTCAATTCACAAAGTTTTTGAGATATTTTTAACTGAATTTAAAACAAAAGTTTTTAAATTCACTAAGTTTTTGTGTTACTTTAAACTTAATATAAATTAAAAACTTTTAAAATCACTATTTTTTTAAAGTTATTTTAATATTTAAATTTTTAACAGTTTTCTCCTCATCAAAACACAAATACTAGTGCTAGATATTCAAACAGCAGATAAAGAGCAGGTTTTCAATCCCATGATCATCTTGATTCCAAAAATGCATAATGTGTATGTATAGCAAATGTGACTTATGTTAGAGGAATGACAGACAAAATTTGCCATTTATTTATTTAGAGATTAAAATGAACACATAACATAGGGTTTTATACTATTAAAAATATAGAAATAACTGTTTTATTTTTTATTATTGAAATGCATACATAACATAGTGTCTTATTTTTTATTATTAACATAGATATATAACATTTTGTTTCATTTTATTTAAATTATAAAGATATAATATAGAATTCAACATTCCCTACAAGTAAGAAATCAAGATATATAAGAATTCTATTAGTGCTGCTATCATAAATAGCAAATAAGAATAAGAAAATCTTCAGAAATCCCAAAGGTGATATATCTCTTATGGTGAAAAAGAAACAGGGATGTTTTGTCTGCAGGGATATTAACCCTCAGACTCTTTCTTTCATACCTTCTTTGAGAGGCAAATAATATTGCTTTATAAAAACATTCAAGAATCAAATAAATTTTTATTGAATCGATTCATGAACTAGATATATTCAGTTGTTTGCCTCCAAGAATAATCTGCCATTTGCTAACTCTTATAAGCTTATCTACTTAATAGAATTTCAGATAAAAGTAATCAGAGAATAGTTTACTATTTGGTTTAGCTGCTCTTAAACACCTGCCGGGTTTTCCTGCAAGAATACATCTAATTACTCAAAACACCTGTAGACTCAGGTCTGTAACATGTCTGCCATCGCAGACTGTAATACCTATCTCAGGAGAAAGCTAAATAAGTCAAATTTAACACATGCTTTATTTGTATTTGAACTAAGATATATATATATATATATATATATATATATATATATATATACTAGCAGTATAGCCCGGCATTGCTCGGGTGTAATGAAAGCTTTAAAACTAATGCATGGTCCAGGAGCTCAGACTCTTTGGACGTTGGCACGAAAGACTAAAAAGCAATAGTTATTTCCAGTTAAAGTGAAACCATAGACTGAAAGAAAAATGAATGGATGTAAGTCAAATTTTGATTTCCTGGTATCAATATCAAAATTTCTGCACTATTATAAGAAGCAACCTTGAAACTTCTGAATATTGATTCTTATGTTTTTGTCTATGAGTGTATCAAACTTGATTAAAATCGGACCACTCATTCTATAACCCAATTTTTTCGATTATCGATTTTCAATATTTATTGGGGGTACATTGGCACAAAACCTAGCTAAGAACACTTGCAGATGCTTATAGTACAACTGTGTAAATTTTCAAGAAAATCAGTTTGGTTGTTTCGGAGTCTATAGGTAACGGAGACATACACACACAGACAAAGTTCCATTTGTAAATAAGTTTATATATATATACATACACTAATCTTTAAACAGATATTGAAAATTAACTATTTTGTGAGGAGATGGCAACAAGGAAATAAAAGTGTTAGAGAATATTTTAACCATTAACCCAACAGAGTTTATTTCTGATAAGTGTTTTTGTTCATCATGTGATGATATGAACAAATCTATTCTCAAATGTCTATTGAACAATTGATTCATTTGTTTTCTATGGCTTTTCAATCCTTTGTAGGTTATTTAAAGACAGGCAATATTTTTAGATTGTAATAAATTTTTTAAATTAATAGTTTAGTGATATGAGTCATAATTAGCCCATAGATGGGGGAGAAGAGGTAGATTCATTCATTTCTAAAAAGTATTTGCAAATAAGTGAATATAAAAAACCCAACAGGGATTTGAACTTGGATCTCTGATTAAAAAAATTTACTTATTAAACTACCTGCACGTACAATGAAGGAAAGTAACACTGAATATCAAGTTGTTTGCTCATGTTTCAACAAAGTTGAACTCTTCCACTGTTTTAAACATACTTCTATATATATTTACTAAATTTACATTGCCTGCTATCTACATATATGTACAGATACTGTGAAATGTTGGTTCCTAGCTTTCATGTTATAAGCTAACTATCCGTGAGTGCTATTTTAAAACCAGTGTAGATATATTGTAACATAAAATACAACTTTTTTGCAACGGAATGACAAATTGAGGAGCTGAGTTCGAATTCCAGATGAATTCCTTGCTTTCACTTATCTGCAAATACCCTTGGGAAAAGTATTAATTCATCTCTTCCCTCCAGTTATGTGTTAAATAAGGGGACAAATTGGGTTCTCTAGCCTTGAATGGCAACCAGTCTACCGCAGAAAGCAATGGCAACCTACTGCAGGATAATCTTCTGCCCAGTCAGTCATGTCTCAAAAGAGATATGATCGCCGAAGTGTGTATCACATATGGCACTTAACTGACAGATTCTTATTATAAAGAGTGCGATGGGTAAATTGTCGCCATTTAATATTTTTAATTTTGCATTTTGTCAACAGCAGAATATAATAGGGTCAGCTGAGCACCATCTATCAGAAAAAGAGCACCATATCACTTTGCAAGAAATTTAAAAATGGCATGCTGTACTGCTTGGCATTTATGCCGGAATATCCAATACAAATATTTCAGTGGGTTTGAATGTCAGTCTATGAACAGTGAGGATTTACAAAAAAATGGATGAGTGTAATGGAAATTACAAATATGTTTAGAGTGAACATTACTGATGGCAATGTTATGCCTCCATTCATCTTCCCACAGCACCTCAGATTCAACACAGAGGCCTGTGCCTTGAGGAGGTAGTGCTCCTCTGGTTCAAGTGGATGGCTACTAGAAGACCCTATGTCTGCACCATGCCACACAAACAGGAGTATCCAGTCATGACTTTTAGACAATTTCTGGTACCTCATCACCCCTTACACCTGGCCACCTAACTCTCCAGACTGCAACCCACCACTTGATTATTACATGTGGGGCACAGTTGAGTGAGAAACCAACAAAATTCCTTGTGACACTACAGATGAACTGAACACAAGGATTATGGCAACATTCACTAACCTAAACAAGGAGGTTGTTCAGAATAATTGAAAGAAATTCCAAAATCATCTAGAGGCCGTGGTTGAAGCCAATGGCAATTTTTATTAAATAAATTAACTCTTTAGTATTTCAAGATATTTTTGTGTAATTTTGGTAAATATATCTGTTAAGATGAGATGTCAGTGATATTTCATTTTTGTGTGATTTAAGTGACAATTCATCCATCACACCATGCATTGTTTGTTTTTAGATTAATCTTTATTCTGAGTGAAACCAAAATGTCAGTATCCATGAGAAATTGTCATCAGTGTCTTTATAACTATTTAGAATTAATAAGTAAAAGCTTTGTCACTTAGTTGATTGAAGTAATCATTTTTATTTTCAATTCAGAGTTTGGTAGATGGACCCTCCTGTAATTACACTTTCCACTCCTCAGTGGCTATCAGCAATTGATTGCTCATACTTCTTGTTGTCTACCTATATACAAGAATAAAATGTTTCTATTTTCTTAAATAAGTGGACATGATTGTAGTATAACAGAGTGATCAGACTGATCCAAATTCTCTTGTTCATCTTTTTGCTTCTAAGTGGAGAGGAACTCAGATGAGGGAGAGTCTTGTCTAGGGTGAATAAAATGGAACATTTTTAACTGAGCCTAAGGTCTCTAAATCCTCACTTTAATTGACCTTGTATCACATCCATCTTTGTGGGAAAGTGGTAAATACAGAGTGATTATACTGACTTGAAGTTCAATATCAGTGTATAAACTTCACTCAATGTGTCAGTCTTGCACTTGTTAATATACTCTTAGTCTGAACCTCTGCTTTGGTGATTACTTACACAGTAAACTTTTAGGGTCACAACAATTCTCGATTTTTTTTTTTATAAGCACTTTTCATTGGTGCAAGTTTGATTTTTCCACACTCATTCTCCCATGTGTCCATCAGTAGAAAGTTGTGATTATTTATCCTTTTTCTCTACCTTTTTACATTACACTTGCTCCTTAACCTTTTTCCTCTTTTTTTCAATTGCTACCATTTGACTAAAAGGCACTTATTAACTTTATTTGATCATCAACACATTTCATGGCCAAGAGGTCTAAAACACATGGGAAATCAGCTTATTCTGCCAAGGTTTGAATCCTTCTGGTGAGTGCATATTTTTCTTTAATGAGATTTCTTGAATATTCAAAGTGTTCTGGCTGAGAATGGAAAGTTCAACACTGAGATCTGAAGATGCATTGGCATGGCGAAGGACACATTTCAAAAGATAAGCAGAGTACTGAGAGACAGGGAGATTTTGTTGAAAACAAAGAAAAGAGTACTGGACTTTTGTGATAACTGTCCTCCTATATGGCAGCAAATTCTAGACAATCTCCTGATGAAGGACAGACCTGAAACAACAGAACTGTTGTTCTATAGAAGGATGTTGAGGATACCATAGACTGAACATGTAAGCAACATCAAGGTTTTGCAGAGGATGGAAGCAAAAACAAAACTTCAGGAAGAGACAGCTGAAGCTTCTGTGACACATAATGAGGAAAGAATGCTTGGAGAATCTAATACTCACAGGATGGATAAAGGGAAGCAGAGAGAGAGGAAAGCAATGTGGGGCACTTGATGGGTTTGATCAAGCGGATGACAATGCAGGATTTGGAAGAGATACCAAGAGGAAAGGTGTTAAGAGCAACAAGAGATAGGGGGAAGTGGGTGTCCATGATCACCTACTTTCTAAAAGGACGCATCACATAAAGAAGAAAAAGATTAAAATAAATAAGTATATAATAAGTATAATAAATAGAGTGTCTACCCGAATATGGGTATCCACTAAAAATAATGTTAAAGTAATAAAAACCTCTCTGCATCCTTCTGTTCAAGATTTCAACATTCAAAGAAATCAAAAGAAACAATCTGTTTTTTTTTATAATATATAGTCATTTGTTTAATTCTTGCATATTTCTTGACTGATGACGGAAGAACATTAAAAGTTTAATATTTTGGCATTTAAGGCTTGGTGGCATGGATATGTTCTGTGATATATGTATAAGGCTTATTCATAAAGTATCCATCTGATTAATTCTTAAAATTAAAAAAAAAACGCTTTTCTCAGGAACTGCTGAGTTAGTCCTTTGACTTCATACAATTATACTTTTATCTGCAACCCATTTACTCTAGTTTGCTAAGTGGGTTATGCATTGTTTTTCACTATCTCTTGCCTTCAATCTGTCCTTTTAGTATCAATTTTTCCAGGCCCTCTTTCCTCATTATATGTAATGAAAATTTTAATTCTCTCTCTTTCTGATGTTATGTTATGTATAAGTTTAACTCATAGCTAGAGGGGAAGTAATGGATTAGAAATCGAAGAGCCAATTTTGAATTGGGCTTTCAAATTTTTCATTCCAAGCTAATATCCACTTTACTACAATGCACATCTTAAACATGTACAGTTATATCTATCTGAAATAGCATTTTACATATGGTGAAATATTGCAGATTTAATTGTCATCTTTGTAATTCATCTTTTGTTTTACTTTGTAAACCATGTATGTAAACATATGTATATTACACTGTGATAGCAAATAAAATGAATACTTCATGTATAAAAGGCTTTCAGCTTATAGAAAAAACAAATCTCGTTTCTTTTCTGATTAAATATTTTCTGCTTAGATTAACACACAAAGAGTGCTATCTATACATATATCTATAAACAGAGATGGATGCAATTTACATATTCAGTTCTCATCAATATATACCTATATGTACACATCTATTTATCCCCATATTTAGGAAAGAATAATCCATATATTTTCATGCTTGTGTTTTCATTTTTATCATTTTAAATATATTTCAAATAAGCCTCCTTCATGGTGTATGTTATATGTGGTGGGTATGAGGTGGAAAAATATTAAGCATCTTTTGAATAATAAATATACATTACATTTCTTAAGTTTTATAAATTATTCTACAATAGGAATTCTGATGACAAACTGATGCAATATGCACTTCACAAAAGCTGAAGAATCTATCAACAGAAATGATGTATTAGAAACAACGAGCATTAAAACAGTTCAAACACCTGTGTAAGATTATGAAAATGTTAACATATATCAAAAGTATTCTTGTTTTTATTTTACATACCTTTATTCCAAGGTTTATTTCATATACACATCTAAAGACAAATTGACTCCACTGCAGTATTAATATTATTATTATTATATATATCATATCATCATCAATACACTTAGGTGTAACATTCTGTTCAAATGTTATAATGGCAGAAAAACTATAGAGATTCTGTCAACTTTTAGGTATTATTTTAAATTGAGTTTCACAGTTGCTGAAACTACTTGCAGAATTTAGCAAGTGGAACAAAATTAAACAATTCTGACAAACTCTAACATTGTTCAGATATATAAGAAAGAAATCTGTATTTCTAAACAATGTTGGATATGCTAATATCTTAAAACACTTGACCTTACTGCACAAAATTAGTGGATGTCTCTTAAGGATGGTCACTAGTTTCTTGAAATAAAACTTCAGACCAGATCATCATCAGTTAGTCAATTATGAATGTGTAACTATATTTGAAAGACAGCAATAATTCTTGACAGAAGTTCAGAAAAATAATATAATTTACTATTATTCATTTAAAATTCTTCATAACACGTAATTATTAAAGTTTATTTTGTCACAAAAGGTGATTACTATTGTGATCTTTTGTAAGATTAAATCTGTTGCTTGCCTCTCCAAGATTTCATGTTGCTACTCTGTCTCCAAGATCACATGTGTTGCTAACCTCTCCAAGATTGCATCTGTTGTTCACATCACTAAAATCACAGCTGTTGCTCAACTTTCAAGACTGCATGTTTTGCTTGCTTCTACAAGATTACATCTGTTGATTAACTTTGCCAAGATTGAACCTGTTGATCAGATTACCAAAATCACATCTGTTGCACACATCACCAACATCACATGTATTGCTTCCTTCTCCATGAACACTCCTTAGATTGCCTCTTCATATTGCTTGATTCAGGATTAAAATCATCCTTAATATTTTCTCAATAGAAGATGGTTGGCTTAATTTAAAATATTATTTCCAATACATTTAATCAATTAACCTAGATGAAATATCGGTTGATAATTTAGTGGACATTATTAGGCCAGGGTCAACCCAGATATTAATCATCCGCCTCAATCTTTACCGTCACCCCACCAGGTTCAGAAATCTATTCCAACTTTCTGGCATTCATGAGCTAAGAGATTTTCTCTCAAGTCCAGAGAAATTTATACATTTCAGAACGAAATGACTTAAATACTGCAAGATCATCATTCTAAAGTGCCAGACTTGGCAAGTCTCAGAAAGTAAATGGCAGTAACAAATTATGGCACTGTAAGTAAATGACCTGAAATGTAGATGAATGACAGGAAAATCAGATACAACAATTGAGTGATGCAAGGCCATTAATAGGGTGGGAGCCAGCAAATCAAAATTTCTGCCTTCATCAAGGCACTTACAGTTAACCATCTTTATGATAGGCTCTTGGCAGGGGTAAACAGTCTGATAAGGAATCAAAAATTAACACTGTGAGTTGAAGTAGATTCTTGCAAAAGCGAACAAATATGAAAGAAATTGAAGGGAAATTATAAAGAACTTATTAATGTGACAATTTTACTGATATCACAAGGAAAAAAAAGAAATTACTTTTCATTTATGACCTTAAATCACAAAGTAACTTTGTCAATTACAATCTATACAGTAAATAAATGGGCTATAAAGGCAAGAAGTTATTAATGTGCAAGTATTCATATCATGAAGCTGTGGAGAGACATGATTTACCCCAAATTTAAGATACATAGAATATAAACAGATTTTCATTTCACTTTATCAAAACATTTTGGCTCGTATTATTTACCCAATCAGTCAGTCAGTTAAAGTGCCATACATGAAACACGCTTGGGCAATCATGTCTCAAAAGAGACATGACTGACTGGGCAGGAGATTATCCCGCAGTAGGTTGCCATTGCTTTCTGCGGTAGACTGGTTGCCGACCAAGGCTATAGAACCCAATCTGTCCTGTTATTTAATTCATACCTACAGGATGAAGAGATGTATTATATTATTAACTAGTAATTAGTGGGGGGTCAGTTTATTACTTCATAACAATAGAAAAACGATCCCCCACTTTGTGCCCAGTAGAAGTTTTAACTATTATATTCATTCAGTCAGTTAAGTGCCATACATGATACATGCTTGGGCGATCATGTCTCGAAAGAGACATGACTGACTGGGCAGAAGATTATCCCGCAGTAGGTTGCCATTGCTTTCTGCGGTAGACTGGTTGCCAGCCAAGGCTATCGAACCCAATCTGTCCTACAGGGCCAAATAGCCACTCAAGGTAAAGAATTACTGAATGAAGTTGTAAGAGAGTAAGAGGAGGGAGAAGTGCATATTCTGAGAATATATAGGATAGGTATTGATCTTATATTGGAAGTGGTTAAGATCATAGAAATCAGAAAAGCATTCTCATGGGAGTCTATTTTAGAAAGTAGTGTTTCTCAGAAAGAACCTAAGTGAAACTTCCTTCTTACAAATAAAATACAAAAAGAAATGAAGATATTCAACCCTGTGTACATGGCATATCTTAGTTGGGAAGGTCTGAACTGATATCACTAAGAAATTTAGTTTGTCTGAATATCATTTGTATATTAGTTTTTATACTTTCTCTGAAAAACGCCACAGCTCAAGAAGTTAAAGATCATGGCTCTCCACATTGATGGACTTGAGCAGATGGATGGTGAAGTGGGGATTGAGTTGGACAACATGAGAAGGGATATTAAGTGCAACAAGGGATAGGGAGATACTGAAGGCTATGATCAACTATGGTCTGAAGAGACATGGCACATAGATAAAGAAGAAGAAAGACCCTGTTCTACTCTCCATTTAGACAAGCTAGATAGGTAGATTAAACACTGCTTTCCCCTGCCCATTTGCTTTCACTATGCCCTGTGACTGTCAGATTTTCCAAGCCCTATGTCCTCATTATGTGTCTTAGAAAGAATCAACTATCATTTTCTGATGTTAATTTCTACTCTTGATAGAGTCAAAAAATATCTCTGTATCCTTGTAGGTGACTTTGTTTTCCACCTTACGAACCCATCTTGCTGCGAGTTTCTTACTGCTCCTTTGTTATTAAAATAAAAAGTGTTCAGATGAACTACACTCTTTAGTTCCACCAGTCCTAACCTTCATAACTAGGACCCACCATGCAACGCACATTTTGGCAAATCAACCCTCATTTGATTTGTATACATTTGGTGAAATTAAGTCTCATTTGAGCAACTTTTTGCCTTCACCACCTCCTAATATAAAAAAACCTGAAGCACATATTAGATTACAAGCAACAATCTTCTCTAAACCTTTGTCACTGCCCACATATTCAGTCCATATTATTCTCAGTATCCTTCTGTAGGACTACATTTCTAGTACTTTGAGTCTCTTCTTCATCTTGTTCCCTGTTTAGGATGTGGTTTACGGCTTTCTCTTTTCCAATCTATTCACTCTTACGTAGCCCCCCTGCACACCAGTGGCCTTACCGCCTTGCTCGGGGTGATATGATTAAAAAAAAAAATGTTCAGAAGTCACTGCTATATAGAAGGACTGATGTTGCATAACAGTTCCATATGCTTTTCGTCATTTCTAACAAAATTTTCCACTTTCTTAATAATTTGCTAAGCTTTTGAAAGGCATCATTTACTAAGCCAATGCACCTTTGGATTCTGGTGTTGTACTTTTTTTGTTAAAACATTTCCAAATTTTAATTGTAGCACTTGCTTGATTTTGGCATCTCTAATTTTTAATTTTATTTTTAATTTGCATGATGGGCTGTTTTTTTGCTGACAACCATAAATTTTATCTTCTTACAATTGAATCCTTTCTGATTTTCTTTCACTATCTTCTATAGAAGTATTTGTAGTTTCCTTTCTATGTCTGTTATCAACTAAGACTCTTTCATTTGCATATCCTGTTATGATTTTGTCTGCTAATAATGAATCCAATATACCTCTTTCTATTTTTGCAATAATTTTCTAACCATATGCAAGTGATTCACTCCCAGTATAAGTACTGGATTATTCTAATATAATTTCCTGAATATGTCAAAGTTACCTAAATTATATTCCAGAATGTCAAAAAATATCTAATAAATGTTGAAATAAAAACTAATCTTCTAAAATTTTGTTGAATTTTAAAAACTTTTCATGTCCAACTGTTAAACAATATGCAGAATGTAATTCACAAGATTTATTTTTGTTTATTCATTCTTTTTCTTCTATGTGCCATGTCCATTCAAAACATAGGTGATCATGGCATTCCACATCATCCTATCCCTTGTAGCTTTTAGCACCTTTTCTCCTGTTATCCCACTCAATCCCAGTCTGCCATCCATCTGCTAAAGTCCATCAAGTATGTCACAGATTGCCTTCCCTTCTTTCTCCTTCCCTTTATCCATCCAGTGAACATCAGATTCTCCAAGGCCTCTTTCCTCATTACATGTTCCAGAAACTTCAACTGTCTTTTCCTGATGATAAGTATAAGTTTCCTTTTCAGTTCCATCCTCTCCAAAACACTCACATGTTTGACCCATTATATTCTCAGCATCCTTCTGTAGAAGCACATTCAAGCCTTTCCTTCATCTTTGATGAGACTGTCCAGCATTCACTGCCATATTGATATTGAAGAACAGAAGAACAGAACATAGCAATCCAGTCATCTCTTCTTGATTTCTAGCAAAATTTTCCTGTCTCTCAATACTCTACTCAGTTTCTGGAATGCATCCTTTAGCTATGCCAATATTTAGGATCAGAAAGATAGTTGAAATTTCTGGCATAATTGGAAATAAGAGTATTTGACACTCACTGCAAGTAACTTACCTCATCAACTTGTATAAATGGATATCATAAGAAGGGAGGATAATGAAAAGATAAATATTGCTAAGAGCTAAAAAGGGTGGAAGTTTTGGAAAGCCATGATCACTAATATTCTGAGTTGACATGGTTCACAGAAGAATTTGTTAGTAATCCAGATTTAGAATCATTGACATCAGATAATACCAGTTATGTCAACTCTTTTTATATATATATCAACATTATCGCCCGGTTCACACTCCATCCACATCTATAAAACAGGTGAAGAGGCTCATCCCTTGTTTCCTGTTTAGGATGCAGTTTCCGGTTTTCTCTTTTCTAATCTTCTCACTCTTACGTAGCCCCCTGCACATTGCTTGGGGGTGATATGATTAAAAAAAAAAATTGCGCTTTTATCAATGAATTCAGATTGTTTTCTGCTTTTTTTTTGTACTAAGAAAAACTTTTCTTTTACTACAAATTACATTTGTATTAATATTATTTTTCTATATTTTTCACCTCTAAACTGGTGTATTTAATATTTGTTTGCAAACACTTTTTAAATAAGCTTTTTCATTCAAAATTTTGAGTAAGTATAATATTTTGGCTTCTGTGTATTCAGAAGTTTTGACCTCATAAACACAGTATTTTTGTTCTTTTTTATTTTACAGAAAA
Source organism: Ascarosepion bandense (assembly GCA_037127315.1). Taxonomy (NCBI): domain Eukaryota; kingdom Metazoa; phylum Mollusca; class Cephalopoda; order Sepiida; family Sepiidae; genus Ascarosepion; species Ascarosepion bandense. The sequence continues at coordinate 3,442,587 of JBBBDQ010000365.1, forward strand.
AATAAATGTAGTTTTATAACCTTTATCAAATTAGAAGCTTAATATGCTTGGCATCATAACATTTCTTAAAATTCTTTTTAAACCATGATAATACTTTTTGGTATTCAAAACATAGTTGGTATGAAATTTAAAAAAAAAGAATCTCTGTATGCAGTTGGTGCGTAATAATTGTCTCATTTTTATCTTTTTTTTACATTTTGCCCATGTACTCCATGGCCTTCTGCAGGAGTACGTTGTTCTGGAAGGTGGTCAAATTTAATTCTGTGATAACATGCATAACCCTTCTCATCCATGTTGCATATGGTGATAAGGTTCGTGTGTTCTTGGCATTGTCTCTTCCTGACCTATGCACTAATAGTTTGTGGGAACCATTAATCAGGAAGGAAGAAGCAATGAACTTAGGATTTGATAGGTTTAGCTCAAGAGAAGGGAGTGCATGCAAAGTTCAAACAGGGGGTCATGAGTTCACTTCAGAGATCAAGAGAAGGCAAGTCCAAGAACATACAAACACAAGCATCAAAATTTGCTGAGTATAAGAGATGTACATATGTTCATAGAACAAGATTCAACAACATACCAGAAGAAAATGGATACCTAAGGAAGGTAGGAGAGTACATGATCAACATGTTGAGATAAAAACAGAAATTAAACAGCATAGATGAGGAATACAGATAAAATGCCTTACAAATTTCTTACAGGAACAAAAAATGACATTAAATTCTAATATGAAATGATGAAGAATTACACTTGATTTGAATAAGAAGAGAAGGCAAGCCAAAATAACATTTCCATCATGAAAAAATTGTATTGTTGAAAAGTTATTAAATTTTGCTTTAATGATATATCATTTATACTAGTGTTTTTCAAGCATTTTATACTGCAACCCATAGCAAAAACTGCCTTTTACCTTGTGACTCATTATACCTACAAATAACAAATCAAATAAAAAAATAAACTCTGTATACTAAGTTCATTTGTTTAGCATCAACAATTTATATGTATATTTCTTCTGATTCACACACATTGGAATTGTATTATTTATTTGTATGAATATAAAATTATTACTAAAAAAAATATTTAAAGGAAATTCTGACACAAATGTAAATTAAATAATAAACTAGCCCATTATTAAATCTCACTAAAACAACAGCCAACTAACTGAGACTTCAAATGAACACAAAATATCATCATAGAACCATAGAAAGAATCTACTAGTACTTGACTTCAACATTGAGTCAGGAAAATCACTTTAAGTCCCAACTTTAGATGCAACTGAATTATTTAACAGCTTCAGCTGGCCTCAAAGACAAGTGCATTGTACACTTTCATAGCTAAGTTTTGGTGCAAAATCTTTATCAGACAGAACTGATATCACTCAGTCTGCAACGAGTATGATGAACAAGATTCATAAACTCAATGAGAACAGAATATATATGTATATATTTGTTAAATATAAGAGACAATGTATATTATGTTTAATCATGAGCCGTTGTAAACATTGTATTTTGGCTTTAATTTCCATTTAAAAATAAAGACAAAAATTCTCCAACATTTGGATAATTTTTTATTAATTTGTTTCTGAGCTTTCGGCTCACATGAGTCATCTTTAGAGAGGTCACCAAGACGGAAGCACAATAACATCCACCATCACCGACAATTTTATTTTGTGTTGACATAAAACTCCGCTAGGCAACGGCAATAGCTACCAAAAGTAACAAACGCAGTTCACAAATTTGCAATGCAGTTCTATGATGTAAAACCATGTGATAGTGTGAAATGACAACAGAACTATGTATTCAAATGCAATGTAATATGTTATGGCCAGATTTAAAAGTGATTTTATTAGGTGTGGGTTTAGAACGGCTCATGATTAAACATAATAGACATTCATTGTCTCTTATATTTAACAGTATATGTTTAGAAAATTATTTGCTGCCTCGATACACTATATATATATACACACACATATATGTATATATTATATTTAAAAAATAGAATATAAAAACTAAAATATAAGCTTACTTTGGGGAAAAACTATTGAGGATTGATGAGTGCTGTGCAAAATGTTAGAGTGGCTTATATTGTACATTTTGTTTTCACTTGCATATATTTTTTTCTTTCTTGTGCACCAGTGACAATCCTACGTTTCTTGGGATGAAATGATTATTAAAAAAATAAAAGCTTTATACTTTCATGCAGTCTTGTACAAAATACTGTTCTGGCCTGTTGAATTTTGTTTAAAATTTTCAATTAATAATGTATATATTTATAAAATAATTTATCCTATTTACTTGTGAATAATATGAATATTTTTTTATTAGACTATATGGAAACTATTGCTAGATCAGCAGCTAAAAATCTTTTTCATTGTACTGTGCTAGACAAGCTTTCTTTCCAGAATATATCTTACATATCTATAAATCTATCATTCATCCATGCTTAGAATATTGCTACCACATATTGTCCCATGCTTTTGTTATATCTAGAGATCCATGATAAAATCCAAAGGAAAATCACAATACTATTTAATTTGCTGTCTCAGCTTCAATCACTTTCCCATTAGTTTAAAGCTTGCTTTTCGATAAATCCTATCATGATAATTGTTCAGATGAGCTCTTCCTTATCATACCTTGATTGTTATGAAGTGCAGTACTGTACTGGTGATGAGGTCTCATCAGTTTAATGTTGAGTTGGCTCGATATAAACATAAGTTCTGAACTAACAGTTTCTTTTCTCACATTTCTTGCTTGTAGAACTCTTTTCCAGCTCCATGCTTTTTAGTCAAGTTTAATCTTCAAAAATTTAAATGCAATATTAATTGCTATCTACTATCCTAATGACTACTCTATTTTTGTTCTTGCGCCTGAGAAATGATTCTGTTTTCTAATACATCCACACTCAATTAACCTCTTGTACCTTAATGGCTTTTCTGACTTGCATAGGATGAACTCAATTAAAAAAAAGGTATGAGAGATTATTTAATATCTTAAAATGCATTACCAGATATGTCTAGTTAGCACCTTACCTTGATAATAAATTTTGAAACAGTATATGAAACCCAGATGTGCGTTGGGGTGCAGTGGATATCGGCTCGGAATGAGAAATTGGGGAGCCGAGTTCGAATTCCAGTTGAATTCATTGCATTCACTTATGTGCAAAAACCCTTGGGAAAGGTATTAATCAGTCTCTTCCTTCCAGTTATGGGTTAAATAACAGGACAGATTGAATTATATAGCCTTGGCAGGCAACTAGTCTACTGCAGAAAGCAATGGCAACCTACTGCGGGATAATCTTCTGCCCAGTCAGTCATGTCTCTTTCGAGACATGATCGCCAAAGTGTGTTTCATGTATGGCACTTAACTGGCTTATATGAAACCCATAATGGCCAAATATCTGGTTCATTTCTATTTTTTAATACCACAAAATTAAACATTTTAGTGAAATACATATATATATATATATATATATATATATATATATATATAGCTCTAACTTTAGGTTATGTCATTTTTTGTTAAATCATTCTCAATTATATATCATTTGTCAAAAAATATATGAAAATATAAAAATCAAGTTTAAGTCATTTTATTCAACTTTATGTCTGTCTGGCACAAAAACTGAAGTTGTAATATCCTTAGAAAAGTATTTAAAACACATAAAATCATGTTAATAATATACAACAAGAATAAAAGCCATCTCCATCCATGATTTAAATAAACAAATTGAATGTAATTATTAGTAAATTTAACATAAATTAGTATATTTTCTGCTATGAAATCATTGTATGTCTTAATGAAAACCACATTCACAAGTAAAGAGTCTGTTATGTACTGTAAAGATTGCCAATTGTAAACATTTACAAGTATGTATGTACATTTATTCATAAATTTAGATTACTTTTTTTCTGTACTATATTAAAAATTAAACTTTTTTTTTGTATGCTTAAAAAGGGTTCTTATTGACCATATATTATTGAAAATGCATTTATAAATAAAATGCAGAGCTGGGAATAGTAGTTTCTGGTTTAGCCTGGTGACAACTAAATTCAACTTAAGTCAGTTCTCCTGAAACAAATTATCGCTGTATGGTGAGGTATACCTGTATAAGATTGAAATTGTAAAGGATAATATACTTATTTTTAAAAATGCATAGGTATGGCTGTACTATGGAATTGTATTGTACTCAAGGATGTAATTTAGAATCCAGGAAAAAGCTTTAACTAAAAGCGTAAATTTTAGCATTTATTGTAATTATTTCATGAGCCATTTACATAACCAAGTTATTTTCATGAAGGGTTTATTAAATATGCCAAAACTTTTATTAACATTTATGTATAAAGTGACACACAAGATTTTGGCAGGAAGAGAAAAGGGATGTAATGGTAAGTTTTTATTTTAGAGCTGTCTGCATTTTAATCTGCTATACATAAGGAATGAATAGCAGATGTCTACAGCTATATCATGTTGAATACACCAGTTCCCGTCCAATCACCAAAGTTAAGCAACATTGAGCCTGGTCAGTACTTAAATGGGTGACCATTTGGGAATACCAGGTGCTGTAAACGCAAGGACCAATAATGGTCCACTGGTCCTCCAGGTTTGGGGGTTGGGCTAACAACCCTGTCCTGTAAAAAACAGTTTGTTACAGAAACAGCAACAAAATGTTGCTGCCCTATGCACCATCTGGCTGTGATGGATAAATGATGATGATGATGATACATAGGCAATATTTAAGTTCTATTATTGTCATGGAAATTTCAGCGACTTTACCATTTTTCAATCATTTTTCAATGATTTTTTCACAAGTAAGCTAGATATTTCTAGGTAAGAAAAACATGAAGATCAAGCAGCAGTTTTTGTAGTTTTTGACGACCAAAATATCTCTGTTGTGAATTCCATGCAAAGAAAAAACTACTGACAAAATTGGACAATTATATGTATAATCATTTCGTATTGAAATATGGAAACTTTCAGCAGATAAATTCTATTTTCCATTCAAGTGTTTATTCAAGACAATTTAAACAGAATATCATTCTTATAAGTGTAAACCTTTCGAAAAAGCAATTACAGCAACATCTCTTAAATAATGATTTTGGTATGAATTCATCCTGTCATCTCTAAAAGTGTACACAACTCTGTTGATAAATATTTAAGTTTTAATAAAAATATTTACCCATTAATGCTCATTATAAAATCAGGGCTTAATTATAATAATCAAAATAAAAAATCCTCTCTCTCATGCTTTTCTACATCCACCACACTCTCATCAGTACTTTCTTCCCTCTGCTACTCTCTTCCTGACACCCCCTGCAACCTCTCACTCCTCATAACATTCCTCCTCGTCCACCCCACTCTCATCAGTAATCTCTTCCCTCTCCTACTATCTTCCTGATACCCACTGAAACTTCTCACTCCTCAACATTCCTCCTATCTAACCCCCTGCACAACAGTGGCAATAAAATGCCTTGCTTGGGGTGACATGATTATAAAAAAAAGTTTTAATTATAGATTTATTAAAGTAATATGATATTAATTATAGGTTTTCATTATAACCCATTCATATCCACCATTCAAAATGATGGAACTATTGAAATCTATGGGCTGAAAGCATAATACATGCAGAATATTCCTGTAATATAACATTTTAACAGAAAACTGTTTGAAATGCCATAGATATAGGATGTATAATTTTCCTTGCAGTGTGCTTGTGTGTGTAGGGGGGGTGACTTTTCCTACCATAACAAAAATTCAAGCTACTTTAAACACGACACACAAAGTAAACAGCATATAAATGCTATAAGCTTATTTGACAACATGGAAGTGTATCTAATAACTCTATCAAACTAACAAAGAACTCTTCTAAAAATGTAAGTCTCTCTCAATCTGCCATAGAAATTTTGCTCACGCACATACATTCAATGAAGGATATCTCTACACATACACATCTTCATTCATCCTCTATTCTGTTCTTTCTATTCTGTTTAAACTATGGTGAATAATCACAATAAATATAATTGGAGTAGATAGACTAAACAATTACCCGGTTCACACTCCACCCACAACTATTGAACAGGTGAAGAGGCTCATCCCTTGTTCCCTGTTTAGGATGTGGTTTCCGGCTTTCTCTTTTCCATTCTTTTCACTCTTTTCTTCTTTTTTTTTTCAATTGGAGTAGATAGATTAAACTATCGCCCGGTTCACACTCCACCCATGTCTATTGAACCGGTGAAGAGGCTCATCCCTTGTTCCTTGTTTAGGATGTGGTTTCTGGCTTTTTTTTTCCCCAATCTTTTCACTCTTACGTAGCCCCCTGCACTTCAGTGGCGTTACCACCTTGCTTGGGGGTGATATGATTAAAAAAAAAAAATTAGAATATAGAGAAAGCAACCACTTGCAGAAATGACATTGTCAACTCAGCCATGAGGACTGTTGCTGAGCAATCTGTCTGCTCTCACAAGAGGTCCTATTCAAGATTTTCTAATCCTAACATAGAGATTACTTCCTCTGTTATTTTTTAGTCAAAATCTTGACTTTTTAAATCTGACATATATAAATTTAAATGGAATTTTAGAATAAGTTTAATAAAAAACATATACATAAACCTCAATCTCTCACTGTTGAATAAAACTGATAAATTATTTTTTAGCTTGAAAATTTTTTTAAAATTCTGCAATAGTTCTGGGCTCTTCTGCTAACCTTGAGAATTGTCATCAATACAAATGGATATAAACTGCCTTATCATTTATGCCAGCCAATAAAACTGACTTAGCCTTTTAGTGGAATTAGTAAAATGCATTCCTTGCCAACAAAATGTCATCATCTGTACTGACCATGTTAAAACTGTTCGCAATAGATAGCTGCAACCTATTAGAGACTTCAGCTATGCAAGTGATTCGTAGATCTTGTCTCATTTGAGTGTCTCTTCAGAAAGAAGTAATCAATAACTGTTTTGCCGGTCACAATTTTTGCCAATTGAAATCTCTTCCTTGTGAATACATCAGTTGTTGTTTATTAATATATATATAAAGACTTGCTAGGAAAATATTTAAAACGATTATCAAATTGAATTTAATAAGGAACTATAAAAAATATGAAACCTTATTAGAATTTAATAAACCAACATATAAAATGCCATATTTAATGAAATTTTTATTTACCACACTTTTCTAAATCACAAGTTCAGTATATAATGATGGGTGTTCTCATCACTTGTTGATGAGAACACTCATCTTTCTGAGGATGTAGTAGAAATGCAGAATGACAACTTGGGGAGCCAAGTTCGAATTCCAGTTGAATTCCTTACATTCACTTACATGCAAATACCCTTGGAAAAGGTATTAATCCGTCTCTTCCCTCCAGTTATGGGTTAAATAATAAGACAGATTGGGTTCTGCAGCCTTGGCTGGCAACCAGTCTACCACATAAAGCAATGGCAACCTACTGCGGGATAATCTTCTGCCCAGTCAGTCATGTCTCTTTAGAGACATGATTGCCTAAAGCATCTATCACATATGACACTTAACTGACTGAGTAGAAATGCCAACTTATTTTTAAGGCTTATCAATCTTTTTTGATGATGTAGTAAAAATGCCATCATAAATTGCATTTTTTAAGGCTTATCAACCTTTGCAAAGCTGGAAAATATTTTTAGATTGTAAGATTTTTTTAAGATAATCATGATTTACTGGCACAAGTTCTACTAATTAACACATAGCTGGGGAAAAGGTGTAAATTCATACCTTTCGAAGGGTATTTGTGCATAAGTAAATATAACAAACCTGACTGGAATTGGAACTCTGCTCTCTGGTTTCCAGTTCCAAGCTGTTATCCTTTACACTACCATAAATCCAAACTTACAGCACCTGATATTCCCAAGCAGTCACCCCTCTATGTACTAACCAAGTTTGACATAGCTTAACTTTGGTAATCATAGGAGAACTGGTGTTTCAATGTGATACAACTGAATACCAATTAAAGCTTTCAGAAGGTTTGGCAGCACCTATCTCCTCTTCAAGCTCTTCAGTCTGAGCTACAGGACCATGGATTAGTTTTAAAGCTTTCATTACACCCGAACAATGCCAGGTACTGCTAGTTATAAAATAAATATCTGTTTTGTAAAATGTTCTTTTCATTAGTATCTAGTGAACTAATTGATGTACCTATTCATTTTTCAAAAACTTCTTTATATTTATTTTACACATAACTGGCTTATATGATATAATATACATCTAAGAAAGACTTAGCATATCTGTCAGGATATTGTGATAAAAGCAACAAAGATTAAGATGTTGGTCTGAATAATACATGGAATAATGAAAATAATGATTATTTATTCTAACTTTTTCTATTATAGAAGTTTCAGAATATTGGAAGATGCATCATTTAGAAATAATTCAGAAAGCTGGTTTAAGCTTTAACTGCTGACATATGGGATAAACATGGCAAAGTTCAAATAATCATTGCTATCAGACAATTTATAGAAGAAATTATGTAAGATAATTGAGAATGAGGTATATACATTTTGTTTCAAATTGATTTCAGATTGCAATAATAATAATAATAATAATAATCAATATTGTGATTATGGCTCTAAGGCACTGTTCCAGCTCTGTCCTAATCCTGTCTGTCTTCTACTTTTCATGCAAAAACAGCTGAATCTACAGGGTTATAAGAAATATCATTCAATTTCTGAAACCTCCTGGAAGAGTAAGAACTCTGAATGACATCAATTTAACCTGAAGGTAGAACACGGCTCAAACAGTAAGTCCTCACTTCTTTATTCAGTCAAGCTGATTTTGGACAACAGTTGCAATGTCTTTAGCTGAAGGATATAAATTTATAGACAATGAACTTGATACACAATGGCAAAACACAGAGAGAGGGAAAGAGAGACAGTACTTTTGTCTACATAAGTGTAGATTCAAATCCCACAACAGTCCGAATTTGGCTCTGAACTCAAATTCAATCACTTCACACTGGCCATGTATCTATGAAGAACATATAGGCCATGTATATGAAACCTATAGTTTATTCAGAAAATTCTTTTATTTGTTTGACTGCATCTGTCAAACAAATATACTCAATATTTCTTCTGTTAAGATGATGTGAAATAAAAATGAAATTAATTCACTGAATAGTGCTCTTTGTTTCAATATTATACATTTATATAAAAGCAAAATTTGTTTACATATACGAGAATTTAATAGCCATAAGTGAAATGACATCACTTGACATCAAATGAAGTAATGCTGCTTTGTCCTTTTCTTAAAAGGTCTACACTTTTATAATCGATGAAAGGAAAGACTATCATAGCTAGAAAAACAGAACAAATCAGAGTGCCAAACTAGTTTCTTTGCTTACTTGTTTGCCAGTAATGTGTGTTTAGGTAGCATATATTCATTCAGATATGTTTCATCAAATAATATAGACATATTGTAACTACTTTCCAGTTGCTTAAGATGTTTCTTGATGTTTAGATATGTTTGATATAGTTTTTTTAAGCCAAAGACTTTTGATCCTTTCTAAGATCATCTTCAGGAGTAAATTAAAAAAGACAACATATTGTTACTGTGATAAAATCTGCATTTCATTGTTTTTTAAAAGCTCCTGAGAACACACTCTGTTATAGTCATTTTAAAATTTTAAAATTTATCCAATTTAGTTATGGAATTTTTTACAAAACAAATGTTAATAATATAAGAGAGCTGAGCGAGAATTGGTAGAAATGTTAAATGTTACACACATTTTAATATGTTGTTGCTATATTCATAATAAATTTTGTTGAGTGTTGGTTGGTTGAGTTTGATTTTCTTTTTTATATCACTCCAAGCAAGGCAGTTTACTGCCACTAGTGTACAGGGAGTTACATAGGAAAAAGTTGTGAGAAAGAATGACAGATTATAGTGGGTGTCAGGAAGTGGGTAAGAGAAGGATGAGAATTCTGATGAGAGTGGAATGGACGGAGAAAGAAGAATGAAAGAGAGGATGCAGGTCAGTGAGATAGGAGATGACTATTGACTTTACATTTAAACTCTTGGAGATTGTAGCTGTCAGGGAAGTAAGTAAACGGATGGGAATTCCACAGGCAGGAAGTGTGAGAAAGGAAGCTGCTGGAATAGAATTTGTGCTTACATTTTATTGGTTTCACAGTAAAAAGGTGGGACCTAGTTGCTAGATGGTTCTGAAAATTTGAAGGTTTTTGTTTATTATTTTCATAGTGTCATATATTGCTATTGTCAACAAGTATTTTCCTGTATTGTGAAGATGGACGGGAATGTGTTTTTAGATGTTGTACAACAGAACTTGTATCCGACAATATACATATTATACATACATTCTCATCTTTGAATGAACATTATGCTGAGTGCAAATTGTAGTAATTTTCAGCTAAACTACAAGTGAACCTTGTACAATTAATGATTGACACTCCTACTAAAATTTGCAATGTCTCATTGCCACTGACAGTTACATTTCTCTCCCAGATCTAAGATATATGATTTGAAACAATATTTTTTTTGTTATGCATTTCACATTGTTTAAACATATTGGAGTTCTTAACAAAATGTAACGGAGAATCTGCAATGTAATCGATCCTGACCTGGTAGCTCAACTCCAGTCACTTTCTCACTGATGTAATGCAACTTCCTTCTGTCTCTTCTACAAATACTTTCATGGCTTCTGCTCAAATGACCTTAGCTCCCTGGTGACCCCCTGCATGAATTCAGTTGAGCTACTAGACTAGGGATTAGATCCCACCCCTTTTCAGTGAAACCAATCAAATGTAACTGCAACTTCAACTTTATCATATATACATGTCAATCATAAAATTCAGATGACACATCACATCCAGCTATCTGATATAACTAATAATAGAGACCTGATAATATAAAAAATACTGAGTTATGTAGCATTGACGATAAAATTGTTGGGTAGATCCAGTGACTTAACCCAAAGAGTTATGAGTTGAATACCTGGCTATATCAGTGGTGAACAAATAACTTGGAGTTGAGTAAAAAAGGAGATAATTAAGACATCCATTAGTGGCAAAGCTCGTGGAACGAGAACAATATACCCCATTGATCAAAATAATGTGTTCTGTTTAAAATTATAATTACCTGATAAAAGCCAGAGTGTACAAAGGGCAAAATGTCATGAATATGGCAATAAAGATGAGGACAAAAATCTGAATTATGTATACTATTTTTCTATTATTGAAATTATCTGGAATGCACTTGCTGACCTCTAAATCTTGCACTCCAGAAAGTTATATTTGATTAGTATAATCTATTGCAATCATGGCATTTCAGTAAAGAAAAAAGTGATGAAGTGTTGGCAAATATAAACCAATCCAAAACAGTTCAAATACTGATATTTTTTGCATATTTTCTTTATAATTTTAGATTTGCAATAAAATTATTTTGGCATAAAATCACTCCTTTTGCCAAAAAACTGATTAAGAGAATCTAATAAGCCTTTAGTTATATAAAGATGATTAACTTAAGACTTTTTTTTGTTCATGCCACAATGTCTACAAAGATTGCTTTATTGGTAATTATTCCAGGCAGGCAAAGATCTTTTATTTTTTGACAAAAAACTTTTTTTTGACTTGGTACACAAAGACATCTAAGTTGATATGCTTTCTTGACATCACAGATTCTAAATGGACCATGCATTATCAAGATTATATTTTCTGCTTTAACAATTAGGACAAAGTGTTTTCCTTTTCTCTCTTCTAATCTATTCACAAAACAGATTTATGAGTTCATATATTTATAAAAGAGCAGTGCTCAATATTGGAGATAGAATTTGTAATGTCATGTGGTCAATGTGCCTTTTCACTTCTAGCATCAAATTAGAACCTGAGAAATGAAAATCTCAAAATTTAATAGAAACTTCCTAAGTTTAGATTATATTCCATGTATGGCCACTTTTTCACTAAAATTTATGGCCTGCTAAAAATATGTTCTCATTTACTTGGTGCACACTTTGTAGCTCATTTCTAAGAATCAAACGCATTTGCTCAGACCATCCATATTTTCTAAACAACATTAACAACCTAACAAAGCAATTTCTAAAATGTAAATACCCAATAAACATAATAAAAGAAGCACTAAATAAAACCATCCACATAAATCGTAACACACTTCTCACATACAAGAGAAGAAAAAACAACAACCGAATTCCCATGGTTTTTAATCACAATCAACATTCACACACACTTATCAAAAATTTAAAAAATGATTACAAGAACCTCCAATCAAACAAAAAAATCTAAGACATTTTCTATAAACCACCCATAAATGCAATGAAACAAACACCCAACCTATCAACTATCCTCACTTCTAACAAATATCTAAAAAACACAAACCTATCAGGGAATTTAAAATGTCAGAACCTAGGTGCCTAATTTGTAAACATTTGGTAAACGACACAATATTCTCTGTACCCAACACCAAAATCAAATTGCACCCACCACGTCTAACTTGTGACAGCGAAAACATTATATACTTCTTCTTCTGTTCAATATGTCCAATAGTGGATATATTGGCGAATCCGGTAATAGCTTTAGATTTCGCTTCAATAATCACAAATTTAATATACGCCAAAATAATCAATATTCCCCAGTAGGAGCACATTTCAATCAACCGGGTCACACCTTAGAAAATTGCAAATGTTTACTAATAGACTCCAATTTTAGTTCTACATACACACGCAGAAAGAAAGAAAAATACTGGATTTTAAAATTAAATACACACAAGCTAGGGTTAAATAGGGACTTAGGTGCTTTGAATCTTTATAAATACTTCAATAACTAAACTTTTTTAGATACATTCAAAAAGTTTTTTATGTAAAACAAATTTACAAGTATTATTAAAGATAGATTTACGTTTACAAACATAATTTTTTAAAAATCTGTTGCTTTCAACGTCACTTGATGTAAAAACAAAAACTCTCTCCACAAACGCGTCACATGATGTAAACAGACTCTTCACAGACGCTCTCGTGAAATACGTTACTAATTCAAATTTTAAAATCATTTGTTTCTGATGAAGGACCAAGGGTGGTCTGAAATATAAAATATAATAGTAGAAATAAACAAATACTGTCAAAAAACACATTTTTAAACTTAAAATGTTCTAATATTCTTTCCTATATATATATGCATTACCCTTATACAGCTACTTTCTAGCAACAACCATTAAATAACTACCAACACACCTACATGGAGCAAATACAATTTAATTATTCACTAAAAACATACCAACAGCAAACATGCACAACTGCAAAATTAGACTCACAGAAAAAATTAGCACACTTCATTAAATGTATAAGATAAAAAGTATTTTACTTCCTCAACAAAGAAAAATCTACCAACAACAAAAGCAGCAGTTTCAAATTCCCATCAATAAAATGTTCATCACAACAGAGCAAACTTATCACATTTGAAAACGACATAGTAAACAATGTATTTTATTTGCTTAACATAATTATTTTTTAATGGATATGCATATTTGAGTGAAAAGTCTGTTTATTTTTATTTTTAATATATACACACATATATCATTAAATATTACATTATAATTTCCACTGGCTTTTATTGTTTGCTAATGTACTGTTTAAATATATGTATAGATATAAAAAATAAAGACTTTCCACTCGAATACGGGTATCATTAAAAAATAATAATAAACATGATAAACAAACTAAAAAGAAGAAAAATAAAAATAAGCAACAAATTTCAAACCAAACTAAAAAAAGACCAAAAAATGATAGACAACTCAGAAAAACTATACATACAAGTTGATAAAGATATAAAAATATGCGAAATGAACATCCATGACTACAAAACACTAGTTGAAAAGGAAATTACCAAGTTCTATAAAAACACTAACAATAGCATAGAAAGCAACATAAACAAAAGAAGCAAAACTCATAGCTGAAACTAAACAGAATTAAACTACCAAAAGTAAAACCATTCCTTAAACTAAAAGACCACAAAACAACTTCTTAAACAAACCAACATGCAGACTAATAAAACTCACAAAATCTAACATCAGAAAAATTAGCCAACAAATGATCGGAGAAATATGTTCAAAAACAAATCATGCAGCACTAAAAATAAACTAATGTACAAGCACAAAAAGAAACAAAAATATTACCAACAAAGAAAAATGCAAATTCATACAATTAGACATGAAAAATTTCTACCCATCCATCAATAGATAAACACTAAATAATGCACTGAACTTGGCAAAACAATATATAAACTTCCCTGAAAAAGACTTAAACATTATTAAACACTACAGAAAGTCCATACTATAACAACAAAATGTGGCTAAAAAAATATACTATCAACAACAATAGGAAGCTACCATGGTAAAGAATATGCAAAATTATGGGTATATGCATCATCAAAAAACTATAATAAATTTCTTAGACATAACACTCAGCTTAAACAACAATAAATACAAACCTAACAGAAAAGAAAATAACAATCCCATATATATCACTCTCAGCGGACCTCAAGTGGAATGACTACATCGAATCCATTGCTAAATCCGCTGCTATGAAAGTCGGCTTTCTGTGCAGGGCCCGGAAATTCTTTCCGTCTGAATCTATCCTGCACTTATATAAATCTACCATCTGCCCATGTATTGAGTATTGCTGCCACATCTGGTCGGGTGCCCCTGCTATTCTCCTTGGGGTTCTTGACAAAATACAGCGAAGAATCTGTAATGTGATTGATACCAACTTGGCTGACTGCCTGCAGTCACTCTCTCACTGGCGTGACGTGGCTTATTTTATTTTACACTCAGTGGCATTGTTGCCTTCCATGGGATGAAATAATAAATTGTCATAAATAGTATACCTACTAAACTTACTAAATACCTCTTTACTTTAAAAGAAGATCAAATTTCTCTCTCTTGGAGGTCATTAACTTCAAATTTAGTATCAATGGAATATAGATACCAATAAACAGTGAAAAATAAAAATAAGATTCTGAAATTTACAATCAGTGAAAAGTTATTGATATTGGACAAGGTAAACAACGTCTTTTTATTTTTTATCAACTGAAAAGAAACTGGAATTTGCCTAAGATTGATAATTCAGTGACTTGAGTGGTAGAAATGATACCTCATGATAAAATGTATTTATTTGTTGTGGTTGTTAATGTCTTTTCAAAAATTCTTTTTCATAAAAGACTTTCAAAATTATTCTGTCAGGAATCCTGTTTTGTTCATGACTTAGAAATTATTAATTTCCACTCATTCTAATTTTATTTTGGTAGAATATTTTTATAAAATAGATGAAAAAAAGATAATTTTAGCTCAGACTAAAACACCTTTTACAATTTCTAATCAAATTTATTAAGAGAATGTAAATTTCAACTTAATAAGAAAAAAATCATGATGAATTAATATGTAAAATATTCAAGAAAAGAATCTGGAGATTTGGGTTTTCAGTCTTGGTAGGATATAACACTTTGAATTTCAATGACACATGGACATTCTGTGTAGCATAACAATTATTGACACAGAAAATGAAATTGACAAAATGAATTCTAAAACTTTAAAAAGGCATGAACCCACATCTTCCCACACTCACATTGTCAAATATCTTGACAAAAAATATATCATCACTGATGATTGGTCCATTGGTTAGTAGAAGAGTGAGTATTGAAGAAAAACTACTCTTACTTTATCTGTTCATGAAGGAGCAGAAAAGTTGTTACTCTGTTGATCTTGATAGGGCCCAATCACTCACCATGCATTATGTAAATTATGCCTTGTCCAAAAAAGAAGGTTAAATATGTATAATATACACTATATCAAAACATTATGACCATCAATCTATTGTTTAGGACTAACCATTACCAATTTGCTTAGGAAACAGCTCTTACCTGATCAAGTTTTGACTTGATTTCTATATACATACACTTATCTTATTCAGCATAGGATTCTTCCCTAAATGCTACAATCTTTATTTCAAGATTATGAGTCATCTGTTATCTATCCTACATATCCTCATACTTTTCACTGACTTCATTTTTTTTACTCCTATACAACAACCTAAGTATATTTCACTCTTTTTTTCTGAAATTTTCACCCAATACAAGACTCAAAAATTTCAGAAAAAAATGGTTATTTTTTCCATTGATATCTAATTTCAATGCTTATATATTTTTAAAGATGCTTTTACTGATGGATTTTGGCTAACATTGGTATTTTTCTGATTTGTAGCTATACAGCTTCTTAATGGTCATTCTACTGTGTGTTGTGACACATACTGTTCTTTAACTTGATTAAATCTGTATGCAATTTCTACTGCAGTTAATGTATATTTGGCAAGAAAAACTATTTTAATCATTTCATCCCAATCAGTGTTGTACTTCTAGGGATGCACAGAGGGCTACATAAGAAACAAATGAATAGAAAGAGGAAAATATTACAGGGACTGTCAGAGAATTGGTGAGAAAAGGATGAGAATAATGGTTAGTTGGTTGGTTGATTTATTTAACCAGCATAAAATGACCTTCATTAGGTCATTTAATGCTGAAAATCATTTTTGAATTGTTTTATTCAGTTTATTTGTTTTATTGTTTTTTGTTTGCAAGATTCATTGGGATTTGTTTTTAAGGGCAGGGTCCCTAAGTCCTATTATTGTTATTTAACCTATAACTGGAGGGAAGGAATGGATTAATACCTTTCCCAAGGGTACCAGTGCTGAAGAGAATGCAGGGTATTCAACTGGAATTCAAACTCGGCTCACCAATTTCTCTTTCCGAGTCGATATCCGCCACACCACAATGCACATCTGTCACTAAACGCTTACAGCACCTGGTATTCCCAAGTGGTCACCCATCTAAGTACTGACTTTGTTGATCGAGCGAGAACCCGTGTATTCAACATGATATGGCTGTAAGCCAGAGAATAATGGTGTAAAGAGAGTTTATGAGAGTAGAGTAAAAAGGACAAGATATAGCGGGTGTCAGGGAAAGAATAAGAAAGAATGTAAATCAAGGAGATGGCAATTGACATTGCATTCAAAGTTTTAAAGATTGTAGCTATCAGGGAAGCAAGTACACCAAAGAAAGTTTTACAAGCAGGTAGTTTGAGAAAAGAGGTGGTTACATTTAACTATTGATGCATCTTGGGCACCCAATGACTATTTTTGACAAGTGATGATTTTTCTCTGCTAAAACCACTGCTAATAGTTACTCATCAAAATTAAGTATGTTAACCTCAAAACTTATACTGTTTTCAAAAGTATTAAAACCAATATTTCTGATTGTACCAATTTGGTCTTCATCAAAATCACTCAAATTTTACTTCACGTCTATAACTGTAGCATTGAACACATCAAAATGAAAAAAATCAGAGCCGTTCTTCACTCTTCGTTTGTGCGAGTGCACAG
>JBBBDQ010000365.1:3465000-3612500 GCA_037127315.1 Ascarosepion bandense
CAGTTCTAAAATGATGTAAGTAAATATCTATAATTTTATGGACTCTAATTCTTAAACATATCTTTCAGCATCCTTTTGAATAATTGAAGGTAAATCATTGTAAACAACTTTTAAAATTGTTTCTTCTTTGAGATGAAAAGATGGAGAATTATGTTTATGGCTAGTACCCTTTAAATGTGTTCTATCGATTATTTTAATGTGAACCTGATTTTAATTTTTAAAATTATGAATCACCTAATAGCAAATTCCCAATACTCATTCAAATTCAGAAGTATTTATGCAGTTTAACTTGCATGTTTTTTCCTTCAAAAGCTAAAAAGCATGAATTATCACCAATGCAGAAAATTAATAAAGATAAAATACAAAAGAAAAATGAAAGGAGAAAAATGTTGTTGTCTTTGGTTTCAATTTGAGTGGAAATTATAAAAGGATCTTTGCCAATAAGAAATGAGCGTGTTTAGTTTGTGAGTCTTGCAGACCATTACAGCAAGTTTGTTTTTCACCATTAATAGAACTTTGTATTTAATTTGGCATCTCTTACAAAATGGGATTAGATGTGTACAGGGAATATACACATCAAAACTATTGGATGGTATTTGGCACACATATTCTGTCTCTGGGTCTAAGAAATCTTGAATTATTACAGGAAAACAAACATGCTATTTTGACACATAACTGACAAATAGCCATTATCCACCCTAATAATGTTGGGTTTACTTGTCCTTATCAATGTTACTGAATATACAATCTCAATAAAATGTACATCTTCTTCTTCTTCTATGTGCCCTGTCCCTTCAGGATGTAGGTAATCATGGTTCTCCATGTCTCCCTATCCATTGTGGCTCTTAGTATGTTTGCTCCTGTTACTCCTGGCAACCCCCGTTCCATCATCCACCTGATCAGTCCCTGCAAATATGTTATCTGCTGCCTTCCTCTGTCTCTCTTTCCTTCTATCTGACCAGTCAGTATTAGGTTCTCCGGGCTCTCTTTCCTCATTGCGTGTCCCAGGAAATTCAGTTGTCTCTTCCTGATGCTCAGTATTAATTTCCTTTTTGTTGCCAACACCTCATCATTGCTTGCATGCTCAGTCCACGATATCCACAGCATCCTTCTGTAGAACCACATTTCCGCTGCTTCCAGTTTTGTCCTCATTTTCGATGATATTGTCCAGCATTCACTGCCATATTGAAGAACTGACATCACACAGCAATCCAGCACTCTTTTCTTTGTTTCTAGTGAAATTTTCCTGTGTGTTAGTACTTTACTCAGCTTCTGGAACGTGTCCTTTGCCATGCCAATTTGCCTTCGGATCTCTGTGTCGCACTTTCCATCTCCTGTTAGAACACTTCTTAGGTATTTAAATTTTTGGACTTGTTTTAATCTGGTATCCCCACCTGTATTTGGCATTGCTAAATTCATTCATTTTTTTGTATAAATGTTTACAAAGAATACACTTTATATGATATGATGTTCCATCTAGACATCTTTAAAAATAATTTCCCTATTCACACTATTTATATTGTTTGGACTATTGTCCTCATGTTTATTGTCATATTCACAATGTTGTGGGTGTTGTACACTCTGACCTTCTTCACATGAGATATGTTGGAATTTTGAACCAAATACTTATTTGGTAAAATGTGGTAGATTGTTCTAGTTCCACATGCTATGCACTTACTGGATATCTCAGTTTCAGTTTTTTTTCCCCTTGGTAACTCAATTCTCCAAATTTTTGTTCTCATTGAACTCACAACTCTCTGGTTCAAGTCACTGGATTATTTCAACCAATGCTTTTATCCCCTGAGCCATGTGTCCTTGGGGACCATCTGTCTACAAATGGTCACTAGGAAGATACATACACTGTTGTGGCGAAACATTGTTGTAGCCTGTTTGGGCCAGGAAGAAAGACACAGAAACAAGGTAGGTAGATTCATAACAGATATATAATTTCATAGCGATAAAAATTATGTTAAATTATTCCCTTCCACATGATTGCTTCCATGATGGCTACAATCTCCAGGAGTTTAAATGTAAGGTCAATAGACACCTCCTAACACACTAACCATCTTTCAAACACTCTTCCCATCTACCCAACCCCCAGCCTCGGTATCCTTACCCATCTATCACCATCCTTCTGACATTTCCTATATCTAACCACTCTCTCTCTTCACCTTCCCCTATGCAACCCCATGTGCAATAGTGGCAGTGGAATGCCTTGCTTGGGGTGAAATGATTAAAAAAAAATGTTTTCTGCTAAATAAAAAAATGAACTCACATTTTCCTAATATTCATCAATCACCTTCCTGATTGTATCAGTTCCAAACTCTCATCGACACATACTAACTGATAGGTTGAATAAAATCAAATTGACTGCGAAACATTTACAAGGCTACTATTTATTTATGTGCTGGGTATTGGTCTACTATATATCTACTATATATATCTCGAGATTCTTAAAAAATATTATACTGACTTGACCATCCTACTAAAGTTTATCAAGTTATGTCATGTAAATAACATATGACATATTTAGATGAGAAAACAAATCTGATCAGTTTGTTACTGATTTACAAATTAAGATCTATTTATTAGAAATTCTTCCCTTGAAATCTTTTACAATCTTAGTTTAAAATTTTAAACTGGCAAAAAAATAAAAAGAAAACCGGTTTCAATTATAAAATGCCAACCTAAATATCAGGAATTATTTTGGATGATATAATTTTTCAAGCATAAATATGAAAAGCAACCTAAGAAGTCACATAAATTCTTTAACAGATCAATGTAAAACTTAATAGCATTTAGATATAGTAAAAGAAACCTTTTAACCTCTTTATCTTATGTTGTAATTCTCCAGTTGTATAAGAAAAAAACAATGACTTAAAAAAAACATTAAAATAATTCCATCCTTTTTATTTTCTCATGTTGAAATCGTATTTGCTTACCTGATAAGCTTCATTAAAATCTATTCAAATTTCTGAATGCAATCAGTTTCCAAGTACTGTAATACAATGATCTTGTGAGCTAAATGTCTGCAAAGCATATTTGTTGTCATCGATAAGATTAATATGAATTTGATCAATTTGTATTTCACAACTATTTTACTTAACTATAAATAAAAACTTTCACATCTGAATTTTCTTGCACTCTCTCCAACTCTCTCCCTACGTACATCCTAAGTCATCTATCACCCTCCTTCTAACATTTCCTATACCCAATTGCTCTATGTAACCCCCTGCGCTATAGTAGCAGTGGAATGCCTTGCTTGGGGTGACATGATTAAAAAACAAAAAGAAATATCAGAAATATCTATTTTTAAAAAAGTTTAAAATTTGTGTGAATAAGTATTTAAATACAATTCATTTTAAATGACTAAATCATTTAAAAAATAATGTTAAAACAAAAACATATTAGATTGGATTTTTATGAATATAATTAAAGAAACACTATTTTTAAGGAATTTAAGGAATGCAAGAAAATTTTTCCACTTTAATATTTTGACTTAATCGAATTAACAAATTCCTTGACAAGATGCTGACATTTTGACTTTGGCATCAAGTAAAATTCAAATAAATGCAATTATTTTTCCCAAAACAAAATAATTATCTTTTTAGTATTTTAATTTTATGAACAAAAAATTTTAAAATTCATGTCCAGAGTCAAAATATTAGTTTTTAAAATTGTTTTAATATAATTTTGATATTCTTTTTCCATCTTATTTTTTAATGCTGTATTGAAACATTTTCTAATCAGATCTTGTAAATCCAAAATTAAACCGTATTTTGAAGACAGAAAATCAGTTGCTTTCTTATATTTTATAATCATGAAATTGAACTGAGATTAGAATTAAGGAAATTTTTTTACTTTTTTAAAATTTCCAATATACTTTTATTTATATTATTAACATTCAGACTAATGTCCTCATCTTTACTGTTATTATCATATTTTGGCTTCACAAATTTCAGCACAGTACTTGATTGGCAGCTAAGTCTCATGACTTGAAATTGCTATTTGTAACCATAAATTTTATGCTAATAGTTTCTTCTGCACTTTGTGCTCATAGTACTTGCTTCCAGGTTTCCTGTCTATTATGATGTTAAAAGATTTAAATGCAATGTCAATCATCATCTTCTGGCACTTTGAATACTATTCCTTGTTGTTTTTTCTGTTTCTTGCACTCTCAGTAACCTCCTTGCATCCTAGTGACTTTCTTGCCTTGTTTAGGGTGAAATAATCAATAAAAAACTTCTTTTCTCTCATCTTTATCTGAGAATTTCAAACATTTAATCTTATAAATAATAAAGGAATAAGGAATAGTATTTAAAGTGCCAGAAGATGATGATTGACATTGCATTTAAATCTTGATTGTATTCCATTGTTTATATCTAGAAATATCTACTCTTGTTCTTTTTAGCACTACTCATTTACTCAGTCAGTCAGTTAAGTGCCATATGTGAAACATGCTTGGGCGATCATGTCTCAAAAGAGACATGACTGACTGGGCAGAAGATTCTCCCACAATAAATTATCATTACTTTCTGTGGTAGACTAGTTGCCAGCTAAAACTATAGAACCCAATCTGTCCTGTTATTGAACCCATAACTGGAGGGAAGAGACAGATTAATACCTTTCCCAAGGTACTTGCGCTTAAGTGAATGCAATGAATTCAACTGGAATTTGAACTCAGTTTCCCAATTTTTCATTTCGAGCTGATATCCACTGCACCACAACACACATCCCTCAGTTACTCAGTCAGTTAAGTGCCATATGTGATACACGCTTGGGCAATCATGTCTCGAAAGAGACATGACTGACTGGGCATAAGATTATCCCACAGTAGGTTGCCATTGCTTTCTGCGGTAGACTGGTTGCCAACCAAGGTTATAGGACCCAATCTGTCCTGTTATTTAACCCATAACTGAAAGGAATAGGTGGATTAATACCTTTCCTAAGGGTATTTGTGCGTAAGTGAATGCAATGAATTAAGCTGGAATTCAAACTCGGCTCCCTGTTTTCTCATTTTGAGCCGATATCCACTGTACCACATCCACTGTACCACAACGTACTTGTCCTATTTTCACTGTCTTTACTGCAAAGCCCAGGGAGTGAATTCCCATTTACTATATCCATAAATTCACAAACTGATGCTTTGATTCCTGAGATGTCAACCTAGTTGAAGGGGCATGTCACATATCAGTCAGTCAGTTAAGTGCCTTATGGGATACACACTTGGGTGATCATGTCTTGAAAGAGATAAAACTGACTGAGCTGATTTTCTTTCAGTAGGTTGCCATTACTTTCAGCAATTGACTGGTTGCCAACCAAGGCTATAGAACCCAATCTGTTCTGTTATTTAACGCATAACTGAAGGAAAGAGGTGGATTAATAACTTTTCCAAGGGTATTTGCATGTAAGTGAATGTAACTAATTCAAACTCAGATCTCCGATTTTTCAATCTCAGCATATATCACAAATGCACATCCTAAAATATTATCCATAACTCAGAGGTATTTCAGTATCTGGAAGTTGTTTTTTCATTTGGATTTTGCCATTGTAATTCTTATATACTTAAATATTTTATTTTAAAAATATTAATAATGTTAAATATCTATAGCTGATTATTTGCTGATATATATAACATCTGTTTTTCATTTGCCTTTATAGACATAAATATATATAGTAGCAAGCATAAAGATCAGAATGATGTTAAGAAAAAGTCTAAATATGAAATAACTTTTCAGTTTAAAGCTTCAAAGAACATTTTATCAAGGAAAAAAGGATACAAAAGTAAATTATATCATTCCAAAATATAAATTTCAATAAACTTATTTTGATAACGTTATAAGAATGATTATATGACATTCAAAAAAATAGATGATTAAAAACATCAGAACGATTAAATAAATCTGTAAAATTTAATAATTATTTTGCATTATTAAAAATTTCTTTTGGGCATGAATATAAAATCGGGTATTTTACGAAATTGCACCAGCTCTTTTAATGGCTCTTGCATTGTAAACATGGCAAAATAATCTTTGACGTCATTGACACTTAGAAAACTGATAATCAAGTTATGTAA
Source organism: Ascarosepion bandense (assembly GCA_037127315.1). Taxonomy (NCBI): domain Eukaryota; kingdom Metazoa; phylum Mollusca; class Cephalopoda; order Sepiida; family Sepiidae; genus Ascarosepion; species Ascarosepion bandense. Next base: position 3,471,077 of record JBBBDQ010000365.1, read on the forward strand.
TGAAGATAAACTCTCAATTGGGGATATTTCAAAGAGTGTGGGGAAATCTAAAAAAGTGTTATTCATAGTATTTTAAGAAAACTTGAGGAAATTGGGTCATGTGAAGCCAAGAAACCACATGGCATGCCTAGGAAACCTAGTGCAAGGAAAGGCAGATGAATTGATAAAGAATAAAAAAAGAGCTAATGCTAACCTTGGCATTAAAATATCAAGACACACTATTTCTTGAAGACTTAATGAAATAAATATGAACAATCGAGTAACCTCTACGTAGTCTTACATTTCTAAAAGGAATCAAATGAGCCAATTGAAATTTGCCACTGAACACCTCATATGGACAGAAGAACAGTGAGATTGTGTTCATTTCAGCAATGTGTCAAAGTTTAATCTGTTCGGTTGTGACAGAAGTAGGCTCGTTTGACATAGTCCTAAGGAATGATATTTGCCTCAGCGCACTAAAAGTAGTGTTAAATTTGGAGGAGGAAATGTGATGGTGTTTGGCATGATTTCACTTGCTGATACAGGACCTCTTGTTAGGCTACACGGTAAAATTAACACAACTGTATACAAAGAGATAGTGAAGAAACATGTTGTACCTAATTTGAGAACTGCAATTAATCAACTAGCCATTTTCATGCTTGATAATGCACCATGTCACACAGCGAAGTCTGTTAAGACATTTCTTTCTGAGGAGGACGTTACTGTTATGGAGAGGCCTGCTCAAAGCCCAGACATGTATCCTATTGAGAATGTTTGGAAGTTACTAAATGAAAGAGCTAATGAAAAGAATCCAACAAATGTCGAAGAACTATGGACTAATTTGAAAAGGGGAATGGGAGAAAATATCCGTTAATGAATGCAAGACATTAATTCGCTCATGTAACAAAAAAATGTCAAGCTGTTATTGAAAGTAAAAGTTTTTCACATCAAGTACTAATGAATTTTGAATGCTATATTTATTTGGATATGATGTATCCATTATAATAGTATGATTTTGTTAATCGTTCTGATGTTTTTGATCATCTACTTTTTTCGAATGTTATATAATTATTCTTATAACTTTATCAAAATAAGTTTATTGAGCTTTATATTTTGGAATTATTTAATTTACATGTATTTCCTTATTTTCCCTTGATAAAATGTTCTATGAAGCTTAAGATAGTTATTTCACATTTAAACTTTTTCTTAACTTCGTTCTGATCTTTATGCTCACTACTGTATACTGAATCTTTTTCTGATTTCCAAATTATTTTTTGTAATCACAAGAAAGAAAAAGTACCAGAATGATGTGAAGGTATGACGCATCATTTGAAAGATTATGTGGTATTTTTAATTGCACACTGATCATCTAATGACCAATAATTTAAATGTTATCAGGTATTATGTAGTAAGACAATAAACTTTATAAATTAATATAATAAAAATTAATTAGAATTTAATATGATAAAAGTGGCTTAAAATAAATAAAAAATGACATTAATTCATTGGCAATTATTTTTTAGGATGAACAGAGTCTTGTAGAACCAAAATACAGGCTTGGTTCTTGACATTTTGGGAAAATATTCTTAGCCATTATCCTGTAATAAATATACACAAAAATAATAGAATAATTGATATAAAATCTCGCCTCATGACAAAATACCAACAACTTCAGATATAACAATCTATAATCTACAAGTAGTAATTCAGAAAATTTATTTATGAAATGCCATGTTAATAGGTTAGTAAAGCCATGTAACCCTATATATGAAAAGGCCAATATCATTTAGTTAAAATAGAATTGTTTCATAAAAGAAATGATGGATTTATGAATGAATTATGGGATAGGAAGTTGTTTAACCAATCAATTTGTAAATATATTTAACAAAGCGGTGAGCTATGAAATTATGATTATCTTAATTCCTGTTTCTTATTCAAGAAGAAAAACAATAAATCCGTGGCATTTCCTTTCAAGAAAATGAATGACAAATTAAACTAGTCTCTCCCACTTTTGATCTGAGTGATCATGGTTCTTCATGGCTTCTTTACTTTTTTATTTACTCTTTTGTAGGGCTTGTTCTTCTAGTTATTTACAGAAAATTTTCATGTACATTACTAGTTTTTCACTTTTTCTCGTGTCTTGGATCGGGAATCAGAAGTGGTTAAGGACAGAATTAAAAAAACTGATTATCAATTTTTTATGGAACAAACTTTTCTTAAATAAAAAGGGTTCTGTCTAAACTTCTGAGATGAGGATTATTATCTATACTGGGACTATTGTCTTCATTTTTGTTGCTATTAATACAATGTCTCAGCCAGTGTGTGCATTGGACTTCATGAGATGCTTGCCAATTTGGGTAACCTTCAGAGAATTTTGAATTTGACTCTTCATCTGATGTACTGGGGTAGATTATTCTCATTCTACTCTTCATGTCTGCAGGTAACTCATTTTGTTCTTATTTAATATTTCTCAGATATTGCTCACCTTGTTTAATCAACTAGGCTACTGACCCACAGTAAAATGTATTAAAATGTTGGTTCGTGAATTTGATAACTTAGCAACTGTAAGTCATTATAAAAAATAACTGATCAGTACTAAATACAAACAAGATATCCCTAGACATGGAAGTAAAGACAAGAACACTCTACTTCTGTTGATTAAATAAAGGAGTTCCCTGACTGAGAAGCACTTGAAAAAGGTCACAGGATACACTGACTAAAACACTGTGATAACAACAAAGATGAAGACAGTAGTCTAAATGAACATAATGAAAATAACAGAAAGGTTTTTGCAACACATCAAATTATAGTCTATTCATATAGATGCATTACCATAAATAATCCCACATGTCTAGTTAAAAAAAATGCATTGCAAGTGGTTCAGCAGTACAATTTTGCTTCTTCCAGTCAAAAGAATTTTAGTATAAAAAGCATAATTATTAAATTATTAGAAACAGAGATAAAAGAAAATTTGAGAACATAAATTTATGAATAAAAGGGAAACAAATACAATATCCTGTTACATCAAAAAGTTTTTCCTTTGACAGAAAACTTGCCACTACATTTATTTCTGTACTGTTTCAAATCCATATCAATGCCAGTATGGATTTTCATTTTGAAAATTTCATATTATCTCTGATAAATTTATAAATCATATACATTTTTCCCCAGCTTAACATCATATAAATCACAGCTTTAGTTCTTATTTAAATGACTAGATACAAGGAATTATAGTAGAGTGTACTGATGGTTTTAACAGTATAGAAAAAGAAATCAATAAGCTGAGTTTAAACTCTGCAGAAGTAATTTATATTTATTTCATTTTAATACCTTTAGTAAATTGATTAATCTATCTTCTTTCTCCAGCTATGAGTTAAACAGCATGGCTGATGGGTTCACTAGACTTGGCTTGCAATCACTCTAATGAGGTTCCTGAGATATGTAATGAGTAAGGAGTGTCTGGAGAATTTAACACACACAGGTTGGATAAAGGGAAGGAGAGACAGGGGAAAGCAGCATGAGAAACACTTGTTAGGTCTGAGCAAATGGAGGGCAGAGAGGGGGTTAGAAGGGGATACCGAGAGAAAAAATATTGAGTGTGACAAGAGGCAGAGCCAAGTCCATGACCAACTTCATCCTGAAAGGACATGGCACATGAAGAAAAAAAGGGCAACAAAAAAAGCATTCCACTATTTTTTGGCAAGAATAATCATGGAAATACAGACTTCATAAATATTAAAGAGAAAAGGAGAGCATGAAGAGCTATGATTGCCTTCACACCCAAAAGGCGAAGGCATTTTAAAAAATGGCAAAGCCATTTTAGAAATCAAACAAAAACCAGTGTACATATTTGCAGATTGTTTATTTGAAATAATTTTTTCCTTTCATTAATGCTTTGTATGATAATATTTTATGACTAACACACACACACACATATATATATATATATATATATATATATATATATATATATATACACACACACACACATACATACACATTGATGGATAAGCTGTTGTCTAAATTACACAAAAATGAATATAACATTGACATCTCACATTAACAGACATATTTATCAAAATTACACAAAAATAGCTTAAAATATGAAAAACTAAATTCTTCAGTAAATCTCTATTATGTTGAATCACAGCCTGTAGATAACTTGAAATCTCTTGCATCTCTTCTAGACAGTCTCCTTGTATAAGTTGGTGAATGCTGCCATATTCCATGTCTTCAGTTCATCTTTGGTGATAAAAAAAGTTTTGTTATTCTCTTGCTCAATTGCACCTCACACACATAATAACCAAGAGTAGTTACAGTCTGGGGAGTTAGGTGGTTAGATGTGGAGGCAGAAATTGTCTAACAGCCACGACTGGGTTTTGCTATAGTGTGGAATGGTGTAGAGTCCTATTGCCAAACATAGTTTCTTCAAGTTGAACTAGAGAAGCAATACCCCTTCAGGGCACTTGATATAGGCCTCCATGTTGAGACTGAGTTTCTCAACATCAAATTTGCGAATTTTTTATCAGCATGATCAGTGTTTCTGAGATGGAGTACTGCCATAATCACCATTAGACTCATCTAACTCTTTTTGAATCTTCTGCACTGTCCTCAGTTTGACACCTAAACAATCTAAAATGTTTGTATTCTACATTCATTTTCATTATTTCTTTTAGAATGCTCCAGTCAAATATGACTTTGCAAAACATTGAACTAGAGGATTAAGCCAGCAAGAAATGTAGTAGAGATATCTGCAACTGTAAGCCCATAAGAAAAATGGACATTATTCCTTGTGGCTGCGGTTGATAAGAGTTATTCATAAAGAGAGAGAAAATAGAATATACGACATGGCCATGTCATAGAATTAATAGGGATTTGAGGAAAAATTGGCAAATATTATGATAAAAAATTGAAAGGAAAGAAGAGAACGTTGTTAGACTAGTTTTGCAAGTGTTGTTGCCAAAGGTAAATGGAAAGTATCAGTCAGTTAATTACCCTAAGTGAATCATGCTTGAAATTAATACTGAGCATCAGGAAGAGACAACTAAAGTTCCTGGGACATGCAATGAGGAAGGAGGGCTTGGAAAACCTGGTACTAACAGGCCAGATAAAGAGGGGAAAAAGAGACAGGGGAAAGCAATGGATAGCATATTTGAAGGGCCTGATTAGGTGGCTAACAGAACTGGCATTGTGAGATGTTACAGGAGAAAGTGTGCTAAGAGCCACAAGGGATAGAAAGATGTGGCAGGTCCTGATCGCCTACATCCTGAAAAGACAATGCACATAGAAGAAGAAGACATTAGGTACTCATTGATACACAGGTTGATATGCAAAGTGTTATTTGAAGAAGTATTAAGTTCTTATTTATTTATGTTAATATTTCCAATGGCTTGTCTATTTGTTTATCAGCTATGTAATTAGGAAATTCATTATTAATGAGAGTTTGTTTAGTGTTTTGTAATTCAATGTGAGCAATGACAAGGTTTTAAAAATGATGGAAACGAAAAGGAAATTAATACTGAGCATCAGGAAAAGACAACTAACGTTCCTGGGACATGCAATGATGAAAGAGGGCTTCAAAAACCTGTTACTAACAGGCCGGATAGAGGGAAAAAGAGACAGAGGAAAGCAGCGAATGACATATTTGAAGGACCTGATCAGGTGGATGACAGAACGAGGGTTGCATGGTGCAACAGGAGAAAGCGTGCTAAGAGCCACCAGGGACAGGGACACATGGAAAGCCATGATCACCTAGGTCCTGAAAGGACATGGCACATAAAAGAAGAAGAATCATGCTTGGGTAATCATGTCTCGAAAGACTGACTAGGCAAGATTTTCTTACAGTAGGTTGCCATTAATTTCTGTATTAGACTTGCTGCGAACCAAGGCTACAGAACCCAATCTGTCCTGCTATTCAACCCAATAGCTGGAGGGAGAAGAGTTTGATTCATATCTTTTATAAGTGAATGCAACCAATTTAACTGGAATTCAAAATTGGCTCACCAATTTCTCATTCCAAGTCAATATCCACATCCGCTGCACCACAATGCACACGGTGACTTTATATTACTTTGAGATTATTTTTTTGTAATTTAATCTAACAACTTAAAAACATTTATAAACGAATATTTGGCAATCTCCACATAGATTAAAAAGAGACTCCAAACGACAGAGATGCAACCTAATTGATAAATTGTCAGAATACAATTGATGAGTAGAAACTGTAAGGATACTGCTGCTAACATGTCTCTTCTAAAATGTATGTAACATGTCTGTTCACAGATTCTTTTTTTATTATCTGTAAATGTTGGGACGCCTGTGCCTATTCGGCTATAATGGACTATTCCATTACTATGTAAAGTAATGGTGGCATCTACGTAGGAGAGTGTGCCGAGCAGCCGATCGACAAGTCAGTCGTAGACTTCCGGTGACGACCCGGAAGTACCCATTGCTCATACTACTTCTTATGACGGTTGGGACGATTAACCTTTATTCTTGTATTGGATACTAATAACCTTTGTAAATACTATTTTCACGGAATACAACAATTAACCTATTCCTGTTGTTGAGTTATTTATTATTACTTACGACATAACAGTAAATTACCATAACTTCTTGCTTTCTTTACAAGTTTTCCTTCTCCTAGACTGACTGTCACCCAAGGTAAGACAGCCCAGTTTTTCTAGTTATTTAACCTATATTTGTTGCGAAGAAGAAATGGAATAAAGCCTTTTTCAGGGGCATTTGTGTAAGTGCATCATATTATGTAAGAATTTGAACTAAATTCACCAATTTTATTTTCCATGCTAACAGAAGAAATGAGAGGCAAGACCTTATTTTAACAAAAATCAAGAAACATTATTAGCATATTAAGATTAATGTAGCCTACTAAGCTCCTTTAGTTCTGAATAATTTTTCAAATCTTTTAAAATGTTTTCTTTGAAAAGCACAACAAAAAAGTTGCTTATAACTTTCTTTAAAGTTGTTGGTTGGCTGGTTGTTTTGTTTATATGGCATATCAACCTCAGCGGGTCATTTATTGCCAACTGAATTTTATTTATTGCTGGTAATGCCTTTTACTTTCAAAAATTTATTGTTGTTTTTTTTTATATAAGTTTTGTGTCTAGTAATACTTTTTTCATTTCGAGTACCAAGATTCATTGGGATTTGTTTTTAAGGGCAGGGTCCCCAAATCCTACCCTGTTATTTAACCCATAACTGGAGGGAAGGGTTGGATTAATACCTTTCCCAAGCTGCTTAAGTGAATGCAGGGTATTCAACTGGAATTCGAACTTGGCTCACCGATTTCTCTTTCCGAACCGATATCTACTGCACCAAAATGCACATCCGTCACTAAACACTAACAGCACCTGGTATTCCCAAGTGGTCACCCATCTAAGTACTGACGAGGCTCAATGTTGTGTAACTTTGTTGATCGAGTGAGAACCGGTGTATTCAACATGATATGGCTGTAAGCCTCTTTAGATGTAATGAGAAAACAGCATTTTTTTCTTCTGCCATTACAATTTTTTATCTTTTTTTTATGAAAAGCATAAGATTTCTTTCATATTTTTATTGACATCAGGAAACTTTGAATTGTGTTGTGGCTAGTTCAACAAGGCATATCAATCTGAATCTATCACTCTTAGAAATGTTTCTTTTTATTATATATCTATTATGTTATAATAAATCTTAGGTCAAAGGAAAATACTGTTCTCCTCTGTTCAAAAAAGTTTGTTTGTGGAGCTAAGTTGTACATAAATGTCATTATATAAAGTTGGCCTATACAACTAAATCTGTGACAGGATGTGTAAAAGAAAATAAGTGAATGACTGATGAAAGAAATTCAGAAAATAGACTGTAAAAACAATTTGATGGTTGTTGTCATATAAAAAAAGAAGTTTAGAATTTTCTTTACCATTTTATTGCCTAGCATTTAGAATATTAGGTTAGGTCATGAATAATTTGTTTTGGTTTGTAAGCACTATTCTTCAAAATATTACAATTACTTCCTTGAAAAACAAAAACAGAAATAACTTTCTAAGACTTGCAAATATCTGTGATACTTATAAGTTTTAATATGTTACTTGAGAACTACCAAAAGCAGCAATAACTAAAATGAATAACACATGTAACTCAAAGAAAAAATATTGATAGAATCAATGTGTTGAGATTCCACACTACATCAAATAAAAAGTTAGAAAGGAAACCCTAATCAATAGGGGAAAGTGAGATAACAGCTACAGGATTTTAAAAAACTGTTCTTTGGAAAAGTTGTTTTAAAATAAAAATTTCATAAATTTCAACTGAAATCAGTACTGGCTGCTCAGTCAATGAATACTAGATGTTTTCTTGTAGACAACTGGCTAATATTACCATTATGATGTAATAAGGATAACTTGTTATTGAGCTAGTTTCAAAATCTGATAATGTTACTGAATTGAATTTGGTTTTTGTGGATACTCCACATTTGTGTCCTTGTGTCATTCGAAGAAAAAGTTAGTAAATATCCCAAATGACTACTAATGACTTTTACATGTAACACATTATTCAATAAATCCTGGGCCTAACAAATAAAAACAACAACTTTTAGGCAAAATTTGACTTTATTCAACAACATAATCTCCTTCTAGGGAGATAAACTGATTCCAATGCTTCCTAACAATTCAATACCTTTTTTGGAGAATGATTTATCTTTGGCCTCAAAATACACCTCAGTTTCTAATATCACTTCTTCATTGGAGCCAAGTCTCTTTCCTTGGAGAATTCCTTTGAGGTCTATACAGTAATAATTATAAAATATAAACAAAGCAATGAGCAAGAATATAATTTTTTTGTCAAATCCTAAATGGTTCTTGTTAAGACAATAAAATATTGCTGTTGATGTTTAAATTAATATTTACTCTATATTGACCATGATGCTTTCCAGCATACAGTTAATGAAAATAACCATACTGGAGATCACTGTCAGTTGAAATAAGGGATAGAGTTGTAACAAAATTTAGAACTCTGGCTATAATTTTGAGGAGTCTATCTAATTCTATGAGTTGTTTAAACATATTCATTATGGTGCCTTTGTTTTTATCACAATATTTTTAAAAATGTTTTCATAAACAATCCATAAGCGAGACACCTTCTTTGTTTTTTTTTAAACAGAGATGTAGTAAACAAAAACGAATGGTGGTTAATATACTGACTAGCTTATTCACAACAATGCAAAGTACATAGACAATACCTTTTCTTGCAATATTGTTGATTTCATAGGATGCTAATTCACTCCTTGCTGAGTCAAGAGAACTGCACTACATGAATATCGACATGCATTTCTCTATTAGAAAAAAATATATTCCAGTTATATTCTCTCTCAGTTATTTGGAGTTTATTCCATTAGAAATAATCTTACCCACTCTTTTAGAAATGGCTTATGTGTCATGCGTATGACTGCTTTTTACCTTTGTATTTTTTTTTAAATTTCCATGGAATGGTATAATGTAATCCTTTGTCAAACTCTTCTGTCATTTGAGATTGACTCTATTTAGGAGATTAGAAGTAATGAAGAAAGGAAAAAATGCCAGAAAATTAGCAATTCTTCTCATGATACTACATTAGTTACTGATAATTAGTTTTATAAATTAGATTCTAATTAATATTTTGGAGTCACCTTTTTGGCCTTTTTACTTACTGATGCAATCAAGATTAGATTAGTTTAAGGATATGAGACTGAAAATAAAATTTCTGTTATTGAAAATACAAGTATAATTCATTTACAGAACATGTTGCAGATTTGAATCCACCCACAATAAAGAAAAAGGCGAGAAAAGTTTTTAGATATAAAAATAAAAAATATTTTTATTTTCTTGTTTTTACAACTAAATTGTTCTTTGTTTGTAGTTGTTTGTTAAGATGAAAAGAAATGTGATGTGTGAGAAAAAGAAAAAGTGAGGAGGAAAGTGTAAGTGTCACTTAGCTTTGGGAAAAAACACTCCACCCACGTCTATTGAACAGGTTAAGAGGCTCATCCATTGTTCCCTGTTTAGGATGCGGTTTCCAGCTTTCTTTTTTCCAATCTTCTCACTTTGTTTTTTTTTTTTTTACAATTGTAGTAGATCTATATCGCCAGGTTTACACTCCACCCACATCTATTGAACAGGTTAAGAGGCTCATCCCTTGTTCCCTGTTTAGGATGTGGTTTCCGGCTTTCTCTTTTCCAATCTTTTCACTATTACGTAGCCCCCTGCACATCAGTGGCGTTACTGCCTTGCTCGGGGTGATACAATTAAAAAAAAAGAAAATGTAAATGATGGGTCATCATTTTTTATTTGTGGTGAAAAAAAATGGAATAAATTTTAGCAAGGCAAAGATATTTTCATGTATTTTAGATTTGGCTTATAAATTAACATGAAATAAAACAGACATGTATGGCTGCAAAAAAAGAGCTAAAATGAAAGAAGATATTAAAATCTTGCTATTTGGAATTGTGTGAGTGTAAAAGAGTTCAGTCACCTGGGGAAAGATAACCCTAAGCCAGGAAGAAGTCATCTGTTGATGTCGATGCAGCATGCTGGGAGAAAAGAAGTAAACAGAAAAAGAAACAGGAAGTGTAACATTTTTTTGTTGCCTAATGACGTCCTTACAAACCAAGTGTTAGTAATCCCAGAGATTCTGTTATCACTTTGCAAGATTAAAATAATTTGATTAATATGAAACATTATGTGAAAGGAAATACTGAAACTTTGAGCAAATATAATGACTTAAATGGAAGATGGCAAAAAATTGGGTTAGTATTTATGTTCAAATTCCAGTTGAATTCATTGCATTCACTTACGCGCAAAGAATATGTTCATAAAACTCTTTATTTTCTCACTGAAAAAAATCTTTTCATAAATCATAATGGATATAACAGCTATTGAATATATTATTACACTACATTAAATTAAAAACTAAACTCATGTTCTTAAACAGCATCTACAACCATACAGAAATATCTAAACTTTCAACGATTTACATTATTCAGACCATTGTTTTCATCTTGGGAAAGGTATTTATCCGTCTCTTCCATCCAGTTATGGATTAAATAACAGAGATTGGGTTCTATAGCCTTGGCTGGCAACCAGTCTACCACAGAAAGCAATGGCAACTTACTGCAGGATAATCTTCTGCTCAGTCAGTCAGGTCTCTTTCGAGACATGATCGTCCAAGTGTGTTTCACATATGGCACTTAACTGACTGACCCTTTGGAAAGGTATTAATCCGTCACTTCCCTCCAGTTATGGGTTAAATAACAGGACAGATTGGGTTCTATAGCCTTGGCTGGCAACCAGTCTACTGCAAAAAGCAATGGCAACCTACTGCAGAATTATCTTCTACCCAGTCAGTCATGTCTCTTTCGAGACATGATCGCCTAAGCGTGTTTCACGTATGGCACTTAACTGACGTAAAATGAAAATTCATGACACATTTTTCATATGCAGAATTCTTTCACAATGTATGGCTCTTCACAACTTTCTGTTTTTTATTGCGTTAAGTAATTTTTCACCTTCACCAACCCTTTTTGTCTCTGTTCTAATATTCATTCACACAAACTTATTGAGTAGCTGGTGTCTCTGCTTCAACTTATTTCTCTTGCCTTCATAACACTGTGTGTGTGTTAAATTCTCTATGTCTTTTTTCTTCATTTTCAAAAAGATTGGTGTTTTACATTTTAAGGAATAAAATTAAAGGGAGATAATATAGGAGACTAAGAAGCTTTTTGCTTGTTTTTCTGTTTCCTATTTTTTTAAACTCTTTCCATTGGTTTATTAAGTCATATGATCCTTTCTTAACATACATTTTTTACCTCCCACTCATCATCACCTATGAAATAATCTCCATGCTTTTTTCTCCCTCACAAACCATGCTTGGCATAACTTTCTCCATTACTCAGATTCTTCATCTAAGTGACTGCCCAATTTTCTTTTTTTTCCATCACTTAGCATTTTTCATAAAATTTCTTTTTGCTGAGTTTGTTTTATTGAAGTCTTCACATCTATTTTTCTCTCTCTGTCAGAACCACTCTTATCAGAGCAATTAATTTTTTTTTCAATCTTCTTTCATACAAACATTTCAAAGGCCTCACATCATTTTTTTCCATTTCACAAATTTGCAACCTTACAATAGTGTCCTCCAGATAAATGATTCAAACCATGACTTTACAACTTTTACATGGAACTTTTCTAATTTCTTTCATTATTACTTCTTGTTACAGTTCTTTTAATGTTTCCACCATTTCTGTCTGGTCTTCTCTGAAGACAACCTTTGCAATTTGAAACTAGTTGCTTTTTTTTATTGTTTAAGACATTCTTGCTTTTTGACAGAACTAAATTGAGTTTAATTTCTTGTTGATGCCAATCCTTGGATCTAAGGATGTGTATGTATGTGCATTTTCTTTTTTAGTTAATTAGTTTTGTCTTTCTGCAGGTTAAACATATTTTTTTTAATATTTACTATTTTTTCTAAATATGAAGACTTTAATGAACACTAATGATTTAAACATACCTCTCCTTAAACTTATTAAGCATTATTAGATACTAATTTCCAGTTTTAAAAAATATATTTTTTATTCTCTTTTAATGTTGAAACATGCAATAATCAAGTTGATTCTGTGAAACTAGCAAAAAGTTGCTAATAAATACCAGATAAAATCAATTTGAAGATGAAAGCCAAGTTAATTACATTTATCTTTATTGGCTATGACGTTTATCTGAAGTTTCAAAGAGAGGTTTTGATCCAATCAAAGGACATGGTAGAGGTTCTCAAGCTCTTATACAACATTTCTTCTGTAAAAATCAACTTTTTATTTCATTTAATAAGTACAATTCTTGATTTTAAGATAAACTGAGAAAAATATCTCTTGTTGGATATCTAAAAATATATATCATTTAATCTCAGTACAGAAATTTATAATTTCAATGAAAAAATATCAATTTTATATGAAATCTTGATATTTTTCCTATTTTTATTTGTATGCAATGTATTGTGACTAGCACTTATTTTTGTTACAGTGATCATCTAAACTTATTCATAAATGGAACTTTGTGTGTGTGTGTGTGTGTGTGTGTGTGTATATCCGTTACCTATAGACTCCGAAACGGCTGAACCGATTTTCTTAAAAATTTACACAGTTGTATTATAAGTGTCTGCAAGTGTTCTTAGCTAGGTTTTGTGTCAAGGTACCCCCGATAAATATCGAAAATTGATTATCGAAAAAAATCAGGTTATAGAAGAAGTGGTCTGATTTTAATCAAATTTGATACACTCATAGACAAAGACATAAGAAATGATATTCAGAAGTTTCAAGGTTGCAGTTCTTACAATAGTGCAGAAAATAGATAATATATATATATATATATATATATATGTATATATATTTAAATTGATACCAGGAAATCAAAATTTGACTTACATCCATTCATTTTTCTTTCAGTCTATGGTTTCGCTTTAACTGGAAACTTTTTAGTCTTTCATGCCAACGTCCAAAGAGTCTGAGCTGCAGGACCAGGGATAAGTTTTAAAGCTTTTATTACACCCAAGCAATGCTGGGCTATACTGCTAGTATAAATTAAACCAATGTCTTCACCTACCTTCTTCTGATGTATATCTGTTGATATAAAAAAAATCTATTTTTCCCCCCACCCCAAAGGTTTTCTTTCTAACAAAATTTGGAATAATTTATGGAAAATCTCAAATGCATTTTACATGTATGCGATTGGGATTTTTTTTTTCACTCAGTAATTGGGAACAAATACTTCTTAACCAGCACTGGAATTAAACTGGAGAGAGAAACTCCATGACTCAAATAGTAAACAAGCCAAAAAGAAAAAAGATACTAGCTTGTAATTAGTTTTATAACATTCATCTTTGTATATGCTTACAGTTCAGTGATAAATCATCCTGCAAGTCATATAACCAATGACAATGTCATAATTTGCTTTTATTAGGTGATTTAAGTGTTTAGAAGCAAAAGATTCTTTAAGTATGATGAATGTTTTACTCAATTTGTTCACTCTTTGAAAATCTAAGCAATGATTCAGAAAAAGTAAATAAATAATAACTAGAAAGAAATCGACAGGTTCAACAAAGCTTTAACATTTTAATGTCGCATAAAATGTTTCCTTTACTGAAACATTTGAAAAGGACATTTTTCTTGGTTTATGATTTATCTTTTGTGTTGGAGCTTAATAATGAACAAAAAAAAAAGAAACAAAAAAAAAAGAAACAAAAAAAAAGAAACAAAAAAAAAAAGAAACAAAAAAAAAAGAAACAAAAAAAAATAAAAATAGACCAATACTATTCAATAACTGCCTATTTTTAAATATACTAATATTTTATCACTATTTGAAATAAAATAATTTTTTCTTCAAGATGCTTTAGATAAAAAAAAAAGTCCATATCTTTGAGTTAATTTGGAATGTTATATCATTTAATTCCAGTCAAAAAAGTTACTTTTAAGCAACTAAAAATATCTAAAGCAAATTTTTATTCACTAATTTGATAAATGAACTGAAAAAACAAAAAAATGCTTTTACAATTATTGTACATTATATTTTTTTATTCATTTCACCCTAATCAAGGTGATAATGTCACTAAGACACAAGGGGTTTTTGGGAGTGAAAGAGAATGAAAAGATATTAGTAAAAATCAGAAACCCAGTCCTCAACAGGAAACAAGGGATAAACCTCTACTCCTGTTCAAAAGATTGTTAAACTCCATATCTATATTCCATTTAAATTCTGATGTTTTACAATAACAGCTTTGGTGAAATTTTATTTTTCTTATAACTGATTAAAATAAAAATAAAAAAATTCTGGAAATTGGATTTAGTGAGAATAAAAATTTTTCAGAATTTTGTTAAGTATAAAGCTTTATTTAAAAAAAATAAAAAAATGATTATCTTTATAGGGCAAACATGTAAAGAAAATGTGAGTTCCGATCTGAAAGGAATAACTGGAAAAAACATCCCCCTCTCAAAATTTATAGATGAAACAAACATTTGCATGCCAAGATTTATTTCTAAACAATAAGTCAGGCTAATTCTTGGTCTCATCCAACTTAGTTGTTTTTTTCTTGTCTTCAAGTCTAGCATGGTACAGGCTTGCCTCCCAGAAAGTAAAACACTAAACCTCCTTGACCTTACACTCTCGGCGGACCTCAAATGGAATGACTATATCGAATCCATTGCCAAATCCGCTGCTATGAAATTTGGTTCTCTGCGCAGAGCCCAGAAGTTTTTCCTGTCTGAATCTATCCTGCACCATGTTCTGTGAGTGTCAAATTTTCCAGGCCTTTTTTTCTCATTAAGTATTTGCAAACATTTTAAATTTTATGGAAAAATAAATAAAATCCCTCCTTTTCAGAAGTTTTTTGTTTGCATTTTTTTAATCATTTCACCACAAGAAAACTGGTAGATGCAAGGGGTTTAGTGAGAGTGAAAGAGAATAAGAGAACTTTAGTGAAGAGAAAGCACAATAAACGAACAGATTTCAGGAGATACAAGATAGAAGATGGTAAGTGTCATTGCATTTTAGAAGAATGTAGGTGGCAGGGATGCAAGAAATCAAAAGAGAGTTCCACAGGAAAGAAAAAAACCTATTAGACTAGAATTTACTGGAACATTGAGCTATTTCAACAGTAAAATGATAAGACCTGCTTGCCAATTTAGTAGCATGCTTAAATTGATGTGGTTGAGGTACCAAGTTGAAGAGCTTATTAAAGCAACTGCTATGAACATATTTATAAAAATGACAGAGAGAAGCCATGTTGTTGCAATGGAGGAAAGAAGACTGAAGATTTGAGGTCAGGACTGATAGCATTGCAGATTTTTTTAGATTTTGTTGAGAATCTTAAGATATATATATATATATATGAAATAGAAACTACTTATCAAATTTTAAAGTGAATCTCTATTCTGATTAGTTTAATGGAACATACACATAAATTTTATATCTTCCCACATCTATAAATAACAAATATGTTGTTTCTTGTATTCAAATGAAAATTTTCACGACATCTAACATTGCCTAATGACAAGATAGAAATCTCGAAACAGAAATTTCTGTGTCGCAATCTATTTTTAATTTGTAATTGTAAAACAAATTTAATTATATTAAGCTCTACAATATTTATTGCATTGAGCACTTTTAAAAAAAAAAAGAAAGTAATACCAGAGAACTCAAAATTGTAAAACCTTGTGTCTTCTTTACCTGGATATATATATATATATATATATATAGCATAACGATGATCCACGTATACTGTCTTAATATGTACAGGAAAAACTACTGAAAATTTGTAAGTTTAAAAGTGTATTTTTTGACAGTATTTATTTATTTCTATATTTGATATTTCAGACCAGCCTTGGCCTTTCATCAGAAACAAATGATTTTAAAATTTAAACTAGGAACGTTCGTCATGAGGAGCGTCTTTCACAAGATGTTTACATCATGTGACGTAGGAAGCAATAGAGTTTTTGGATATTTTTAAAGAAACGTAAACCTAACTGTAATAATACTTTTAAATACTTTTCTACATCACGTGATGTAAACATCTCATGAAAGACGCTCCTCATGATGAACGTTCCTAGTTTAAATTTTAAAATCATTTGTTTCTGATGAAAGGCCAAGGCCGGTCTGAAATATCATATATATATATATATATATATATATATATATATATATATATATATATAATAATAGAAATAAATAAATACTATAAAAAAAAATACATTTTTAAACTTACAACTTTTCAGTAGTTTTTCCTATAAATATATATGTATATATAAGGAGCACCAGAACAGATATGACAACAATATTTAATACATGGATAAATTGTAGATTTTATGTGTGCAAGATGGATTCTGGTGAGAATTTGTCAAGTGCAACACAATGAACCAACTTTCCTAGCAGCAGATGTAGAAATTAATTTAATATAATCACTCCACTTCATGTCAATAGTAAATGTGAAACCAAGAAGGCTTGATGAGTTGCTGCCATGAGGTTAACATCAATCAAGCTGATAGGAAGCCAAAATGGTTCTCAATGATAATTAAAAGATAGATTTATTTTGGGGTTATTAAAATTAACTAGTAGCTGCTACTTTTACTTTGTCATTAAGAGAGGAGTAAATAGTTGTTTTATCATCATAAATACTGAGTTGAGAATTGATGTCATCAGAAAGGTTGGAGATAAAGATTAAAAAATTGTAGCTCCAAGGATAGAGGTCTGAGGGTACCTCTACATTAAAGGGATCTAATGATATTTTATACTATTTTTACCCAATACAAGCCCCAAGAACCACTCAATGTTACTGAAGAAGGTTGTTGTATGAGAGTAGCAAGACAAATATTATGGGTATATGATATGTAGGATAGATAACAGCTAAGATCATAATGATTGGAGAAAAATCCTCTTAAGTTTCTGTTCTACAAAATAACAATTGTATATTTACTTGAACTGAATAATATTGAATAAGGACAAAAAATAGTAAGTTTTAAGAGATATTTCAATTCATTGTGGAAAAATCACTGGTGCCTCCTCAACAGGTGCAACCAGAATGGCAACTGGGTCCCACCCATTCACAGTTAGGTTAGCCAAATGCAGATGACAAGTCTACTCCTGCAGCTTCTTCTCTTGCACTTCCCGCCTGTGGAACTCGCTCCCATATTCTTGCTTTCCAGATGGCTACAACCTCCAGAAATTTAAATGCAATGTCAATACTCATCTACTAACCACTTGACTCTAGCCCTTCCCCCACCCCGTATATCCTTCCCTTTCATCTTTCTATTGCTTTTTTCTAATTGGTTTGTAGTCCTCTTCTCTCTTCTCTAATTAATTTTCTTTCAGTTATGTAGCCCCCCAACACACACACACACACACATCAGTGGCATTTATGCCTTGCCCGGGGTGAAATGATTAAAAAAAAAATCTTTTCTTAATTTTTTTATATTTCCTTTTTCAGTTTTATGAATTTTTCTTTCTTTCCGTCTTCCTCCTGTTTATTTATCTTTGACCTGCTTTCTTTGACATAATCTCCAAAGATTCATGTGGTCAGAAGTTTGCTTCAAAGAAAAAAACGTATGTTCAAGCCTATTTAGATTTCTTGTTAATCCAAGTCTTAAAACTTTAAAAAGATATTGTGTATTTATCGCGAGAAGCATAATTTTTTTCTTTTCATATCTTAACTATTAATGATTTAAAAAGCATTCAGTCAGTCAGTTAAGTGCCATATGTGATACATGCTTTGGGTGATCATGTCTTGAAAGAGACATGACTGACTGGGCAGAAGATTTTCCCGCAGTAAAATCTGTCCTGCTGTTTAACCCATAGCTGAATGGAAAAGAAAAAGATTAATACTTTTCCCATGCGTATTTGCGTGTAAGTGAATTCAACTGAAATTCAAACTTGACTCTCTGATTTATCGTCTTGAATTTTTATCCACTGCACCACAAGACACATGCAGAAAATATAACCTCAGCAATTATTTAAATATTACTGTCATTTTCTTTAATGTTATGAGTAAACTAGCTTTGATAATAAAAGCATAGAATCCATTTCCAAATGTTTCTAAATAGTTTTGATCATATAAATTTCAGAAAAAAAAAATCAAATTATAAAGAGCTAAGTATTGGCTTCCTCAGTAAGTTGAAATTAATATTGGAAATGCATTAAGCAATTCTGAGAAACTTGGCATCTGAGATGAACTTAAGGAAACAGATAATGCTGAAGATGATTTCTTATCAACTTGAGAAAGGTGGCAAGTCATCTTTACAGATACCATGTTTTCAGAGGTGAAATCAAATAATCACACAAACATTTCCAAATTGTAAATCTAATAAAAATGTCTTTTGTTGATTAATTCTTTTTTTTTATTGCAACATCCGCAACATTGATGCATTCTAGAAATGGGTTTTTTTTATACACACTCTGCAGTTTGAGGCTCTTACTCTCCAGACACTAAATTTTTCAAAGCACATCACTCAACGTGATTTCTTGGATGCTCATGTTTCATTCACATTTATCAGCAACTACAAAAATGTTTTTTTTTTTTTTTACTCATGTTCACCTAATTCAAACCCCAAGAGCCACTCAAAGAAGAGGGGGGTTGTTTCATGTCATATGAGCATAAAAAATAAAACAGTGCAATTCATGGGGTTATGTAGGAAAGATAATAGTTAACATTAAGCTTGAAGAAATCAATACTGTAGTGATCAGGGAAAATATCCTTTCCATAAAGCAAGTGTCCTTGAGAAGTTGAATGGAATACAAAAAAATGGGGATGATTTATCCTTGTGTACATGGCAGGAAGCTCTCAGCTTCAAAGGTCAGGGCTGGTATAACCAAGGAAATTGCTATGAAAATAGCAATAAAATATTGAGAGGCTACCAATGTTTTATCTGTGGGAAAGTGGTTGTAGGATAGAAAATAAATTAATCACTAACGAAGCAGCATTGATATTTTTAACTCTATTAAGACTGGCAAATGAGGACTGTGCAGCTCTAGCCCAGATATGACAGCAGTACTCCATTTTTAGTTTGATCTAGCTTTTGTGAAAAGAGAGTATAACAGGGGGAGTCAGATACTTATTGAAGTGGTACCAACCATTTTCCCAGCAGATTTAGCAGTAGATAATATGAATGATTTTCACTTGGGGTCTGGATCAGCTTAAGTTCCAGTTCCAGGTCACATTTAAGCCAACATTCTTTTCAAAATAAGGGATATTTTTTCATTAACTGATTATCGATTATAAGTTGGTTAGTCAACTACTGTGGGTGGTTAATGTTTCTGGGTTCGGCCTTGTGTCAAACTCTCTACAGCTTACAAGTTTTATGCAGAATTATTGTCGGCAGGTTGGAATATGTGCAATTGTGTGGAATAATGGTGTAAGAAGAAAATATATATTTTGTATGTTAAAATAGCAATTTATTAAAAGAAGGAATAACAAGAATTCATAGAAATTAATGTGCAATTAGAAAGTTAAGAGTACAAGTTAAATAAGTTGAGAGTTCATACAAAACATTCCTAGTAGTAACTGTTAAAAGCGATAAGGAGAAAGAGAACAAGGTGCAACATGACTTCATAGGTTGATTTGAAGTTGGTTACATTTTAGATGTGTGTCACTCTTTTGCTGCTCTCATTGAGTCAGTCACTGAAGCTTCAAAGTCATTTATATGTTCTTTTGAATTTAGCACTGGATTGCTAAGTCCTTTCAAGTTTTAAAAGTTGCTCCTATTGGTAAAAAATCATTTTAACACTTATCTGCAAAATCTGGTTTTGACTTTTTCTTTAAGCACATGGTCAATCCTTTTTCTATTTGGGAAAAACCAGGATTTCACAAGTCATTGTGAATTTTTGTAAAAGTGAATAAGAAGGTTGATTTTAATTAATTTCTTGTCCACTACATTACAACTTGCTGAAATAATAAGTAAAGATCAAAGTTTATATATACAGATTCTTTTATCATGGTTGCTAAAATAGAATGAGTAGAAACTTTTAGTAAAGATTGAGACAATTTTGTGTCTCAAAGTAATGCCAAAATGTACAGTTCAAGCACAGATACAAGCCAGGAATGCTCATTTTCAAAGCAGTTAAACTTTTTGAAATGACAAATTATTATTTGATAATGCTCATCTTTGTTGTTATTTTCACAATGTCTCAGCTGTTGTAGCATTTAGCTTTTTTCAGGTGTCTGTCATTGCATTATCATCTTAGAATTGTGAGCCAGATACTATATTCCATCTACTAGACATAGATTGCTTAGTTTCTACTTTCCATTGTAAGGGGAGATAACATATTATTTCACACCTTTGTGTCACTTGGCTGTTTCTTACATAGAACCAGAGTATGTGAATTTTCAGAGATTGAACTTCTATGTATGATGGAATCAGTTATGCTTTAAATAATATTTTAATCTACTATGCCATTCATCTCCAAGACAATCTAGTGGTGACATTTTGGAGCCTTAAACCTAATTCTTGTGCTCATATTGTTAAGCACTGAGCATAGAATGAGAACAAGCTAACCCATTTGGAATAGATGCCAGTTTCATTTTAAAAATCTAAAAAGGTTACTGATAAACATTTGAAAAGAGCCAGAAATGTTCTTTGTACAACCACCAAGATGAACATGCTGGTCTGAACAGCCAAGTATACAGGGTGAGGTAAAAGTAGCAGAACCTAGGGATCATTTATCAAAAGTGTAATTTCACATGAACACTTTGTTTACTAGTTATTTAATTGTAACTAGCAGTATAGCCCGGCATTGCTTGGGTTTAATGAAAGCTATAAAACTAACCCATGATCCTGGAGCTCAGACTCTTTGAACATTGGCACAAAAGACTAAAAAGCAATAGTTCTTTCCAGTTAAAAAAAAACCGTTGACTGAAAGAAAAATGAATGGATGTAAGTAAAATTTTGATTTCCTGGTATCGATATCAAATAAGTTTTTTTCGTCGTAAACTGAATTTTGAAGGCTAAATAAGTCCTCTGAGTAAATGGTATCATGACTGAGACTAAGAACTACAATTATACCTACTTAGAGCCAAACCCAAAGCAAAAACTAAAATAAAAGAACTGAAAAATATAGACTCTGAAACGACTGAACCGATTTTCTTAAAAATTTACACAGTTGTACTATAAGCGTCTGTGAGTGTTTTTAGCTAAGTTTTGTATCGAGGTAGCCCCGTAAATGTCAAAAATCGATAATTGAAAAAAAATCGGGTATAGAAAGAGTGGCCTGATTTTAATCAAATTTGATACACTCATAGACAAAGACATAAGAAATGGTATTCAGAAGTTTCAAGGTTGCAGTTCTTACAATAGCGCAGAAAATCGATAATATATATATATATATATATATATATATATATATATATATAAAAGGCAAGATGTTTGTGTGTGTGTCTGTTTATCTGTATGTCTGTATTTTTTTCAAGTCCTTTTATCGTAATCTAGATTTTTTGCACTTACTTGCATCGTCCTTTTTGATCTTGCAAGTTGCTCCCATTGGTCAAAAATCAAAAGGAAGTAGATTTTAATTCATTTCTTATCTCCTACAAGTTCAACTTGTCATTGAAAATCTGTTTAAAAAATTACCTGTGTATAGTGTGACTCCCTATTTTTTATGTAAAAATTGATCATAAAACTCCTAGTATATGCAAGTATATATGGTAAGTAAAAGTAAGTTTTCTTTTAAAGTTCAAATATTTTTTTGGAATTTATAAAATTGTTTTGTAATACATTGTGTAGAATAGGATAAGCTGAACTCTTTAACCTTAAAGGTAATCTTCCTAGGGATGGTATCTCAAAAAAAAAGCACTGAGTTTCCAGTCTCTCCAACTGGTTAGTGTTAGTAAGGGCATAGAACTGTAAAACTCTCTCCAATATTTTATGATGGTTCAATTACAGAGCCATCAAGAAAACACAGTCTAACCCAAGCTAATATGGAAACAGACGTTAATCAATGATGATGATGAATGATATTATTTTAATTAGAAATTAGAAACTTTATGTTTATATCAAATTTTATTTACTGTCATTCATTTTGAATTATATTATCTTAATTATCACTTTGTTGAGAAATATTAAAAAAAATTAAATTAAATACAAATTTAGGACTCATCATTAAGTTTAAATAAAAAATTAAGTTAATTTGTTTTCAAAAGATATTTTATAAGAAATGTTTGGAAATATATTTTAAAACACTCAGTTACTCTCAGGGGTGGGTAGGAGGCCCAGTGCATTGTACAGGTGCCAGTTAATATTGAAATCATTACACATCAAGCCTTGTTATGCACATCCATGAGATATACAATGTACACATATTAGATGGGTGCAGAAAAGTTCTTCATATACCTAGGAAACCCCCTCAAAAAATATGTTTAATGTTTGGTCATATGATGAGATTTCAGATCAAGCCTAAAATCTTCCAAATCTATTTCACTTTCTGAATGTAACAACCTCCTTATCAATAGAATATGAAGGTAATAAGAATGTTTTGATCATCCTGTGTATGTAACATGATGGGTCCAAGCTATAGAGGTCTGAACTAGATTGATTGAAGAAATGTAACTCATGAGAAAATATTCCTTGGTAATTGTAACAGAGTAGCAAGAGGCTTACAATATTTCATCTGAAGGGTTGAAAATAACTTATTACCCAGATGCTTTGAATGTTATAAGTAGCAAACGATTTTTTCATCATTTGAAATCTTTATTGTTTAGTCATTAATACTGTTTACCTTTGAGACTTATTAAAAACTAGTATGAATGAAAATTCAAATATCTTTATGGCAGCATAACTTGAGCCCCAAAATTCTTTCCGTGTCACTGGAGATTGACAGATTAATGAAAGTAACAAAAGAGTGATTAGTTTATAACATAAAAGTGAGTATTAAAAGTTTGTAACGAATAGAACAGATATTTCTAATATATATTTAAACAATATTTATTCTCTCTAAATAATATTTTTCTTGTCTTCAAAGCGAATAAAAAATCTTCACTGAAGCAAATATTCTGAGTTATCTGAAATGTTTACTTTATGAAACAGTTTTTAAATTTGCACATCCAAAGCAAATTAAAATGGAGGTTTTTTTTTATATCAATTTACAACTTGCCCAAAGAAAGAAAATAAAAGTTACTTATCTTTGACGGAACTTCCAAAATTCAAGTTTTTAAACTGATACATACCTGTAAAAAAAGAGAAAGATTTGTTTAATGTTATGTTGTTAATATTTAACATTTCTTGTAGTAATTGACTGAGCAGCCAGTACTACTGTTGGCTGAAATGTATAAAATCAGAACAATATAAAACATACAAACAGATGAGTAGTAATACTAAAAGTAAAAATAAATATCAAAGCTATTTTACAATATTCATTAAGCAAAAGTTAAAATAAGGTTCAGGCCATTTGGTTAACACATTAACAATAGAACATTATGCATTTAAAAATGAACAAATAATCCTCTCCATTATAATAAAGACTGTTGTGCATTTTTGTCTATATAATCAGGCAATGTTGGCTCACATCATTAGAGAGACAATAGTGAGGCAGCATCAGCTCATTTCATTCTCATTACTACCAGTTATTAAACTTTACTCCCAGTTAAGAAAGCTTTTACTGCATGTTTGACAGTGCCTTATTATTTTATGCAATAATTATGTCATCAAGTAGTGAAGAATCTGATGAGACATTGAAGTTTCAATGTCAAAACAAATGTATCTTTTTAGTGGATATATATAAAAAAAATTATGTACATGTTCTAAAATATAATTTATAATAAATATTCACAGCTCTATATATTATATATGAGCACTGTTTTAAATTAATGTTTTGGACGTTGTAAAAATTCTTTCTTTGTTCTGTATTCACGAGTGTGTGTATATATGTATATATATATATATATATATATTTTTTTTTTTTTCTCTCTATTATAATAAAGACCGTTATGCATTTATTTTTGTGTATATATATATATATATATCATGTCATGAGGTTTGGATTATTTTCTTTTTGTTTTTCCTATGTCTTAATGTAAGATAAACAATAGTAGGTACACCAATATATATGTTGCTGTCATTTTAAATGGCATATCACTATAAATGTTTTGCCATCATTTTTTAGGGCACTGGCCCGTTCATATAAAACAATAATGATCTGAAAGTTTCCTAAAGGAATTTAATGTAATGCATTTTTTTCTTATTAGAGTTCATTAACAGACATTTTATTTCTTGCCTATGCAGCAAGTTAAAATAAATGCTGACTAAGACATTCTTGTGGCAAATGTTATTTATAATATTAGCTATTTCAATGTCAAGGGAACATTTATCATTGATTGATTTTTCAAAAAAAGAGATTTCTCCAGTTCAAAATCTGTTATCACTTTTTTCAGTATTGATTGGGTTTTCCTTCGTAACCTTTTATTTGAAGTAATGTAAAATGTTAACATCTTTATTTTTTCTTTTAATTTGTATCACCCCATGTAGGATAGTAAGACCACAAGGGGTTACAGCGTGTGGAAGAATTAGGAACAGAAGCATTAAAAATGGACGTGAAGAGAAATGCATAATCAAGAGAACAGAAGATAGCAATTGATACACATTTAGATTTTTGCAGATTTAAGTTAGCTGGAAAGGATGGAACTGAAAGGTAGTTGCACAAGTGAGAAGTGTGAGAAAAGAAACTGTTAGCATAGAATTTATGGTTACATCCAGCCAGCTCAATCATAAATTAATGAGAGCTTGGTGTCAGTCTAGTCAGTCAGTTAAGTGCCATACGTGATACATGCTTTGGGCGATCATGTCTCAAAAAAGACATGACTGACTGGGCAGAAGATTATCCCACAGTAGGTTGCCATTGCTTTCTGTGGTGAACAGGTTACCAGCCAAGGCTATAGAAACCAATCAGTCCTATTATTTAACCCATAACTGGAGAAAAAAAGTCATATTAATACTTTTCTAAAGGGCATTTGTGTGTAATTGAATGCAAAGAATTCAACTCGAATTCAAACTTGGTTTCTTGATTTCTCGTTCCGAGTCGATATCCACTGCACCACATCCTACTAGTCAATTACTCTTCTTAAATTCAAAAACTCTAGGTACCAGAGTAAAGAACTCATCTAAACAATTATCATAAAAGGTTTTTCAAAAAAGCAACCTTATGGTGGTGAGAAATTGACTGAAGACAAGCTGTCAGATTAAGACTGATAATATTTCTGATTCTTGTTTGGATTTTATCAAAAAGCTTAAGGTCAATAGCAAGGGCACTAGACCATATGTGGGAGTATGGATGAATGGCAGACTTATAGATATGTAAGATAGATTATGGAGAGAAAAACTGTCTTGCAAGACATATGGTGAACTGATTTTCTTAGCAGTTGGATTCAGTATAAAATTATTATGCCATTATTTTCTCTTCAAGTTACATGTGCTATCCATTTTAGTTGTTGCTAGTCCTCAAGAAATGTGGTTTCTGTTATTTCGAACAATTCTTTGTTTGTGATTCTGTAATGCCAGTCCACAATGTTCAAAGAAGGATGGTTTTTGTGAGGTCTGACAAGCTTCAATTGCTGAAAGCCATTTTTAACTATTGATCTTAGAATGTTATTGTCTACAGGTAACAGTTTAGATATGTCTGAATGATTTGGGCATCATGCAAGTCTCAATCTAATAAGGCTGTTAAAGAACATGAATAGCATTTCAGGTTAAAACTACCTTTAGCACAGCCTATTTGATGTTTGATTTCCTATCTTCTATTTTATAAATGATTCATACATGAGTTCTTCAAAATTTGCTAATTACACCTTAGATGTGCCATCACTGATTTCACTCCAGATCATTGTCTCTTTTTTGAAAGGTTTATCTTTAATTTTATTTTAAGAACACTTTATAAAGGATATTGATTAATGGTGAACAAAACTTATTTTATAGGTAGATCTCAGTTTCAAAATTCTTCAAATATTACTGTCATTTTTAATGGTTAATGGTAAAATGATGACTGTTGAGAATACTATTGATTAATAACGTAAAAAACAAGCAAGTTTTAAGAACGGAAACTACAAAAGAAAATTGCTGCTTACATTTAGAGACACTTGAAATTTTGGGAAAACAATTTGGAAAATAATCTTGGAGAATTTAACACTCACAGAGCATGTGGAATATAAGAAAAGTAGGGGAAACAGTGGTAAACCTACTTGATAAGTTTTCCAAATGAAGTATGACAAAGAAAAAGAGGGGTTGTAAATGAGCATGTATTGATGAAAGCAGTCAGTCAGTATAGGTGCCATACGTGATACACGCTTGGGCGATCATGTCTCTAAAGAGACATGACTGACTGGGCAGAAGATTATCCCGCAGTAGGTTGCCATTGCTTTCTGCGGTAGACTGGTTGCTGACCAAGGCTATAGAACCCAATCTGTCCTGCTATTTAACCCATAACTGGAAGGAAGAGATGGATTAATACCTTTCCCAAGGGTATTTGCGCGTAAGTAAATACAATGGATTCAGCTGGAATTCGAACTCGGCTCCCCGGTTTCTCGTTCCGAGCCGAAATCCACTCGGAACGAGAGGGAGCCATAATCATACAAATTATGATTTAAAAAATAGAGATATGCAAACTTGCTAAAAAGTAAATGGAAAAAAGCAAACCATAAAATATTTCTGTAGTGTAAAAATTGAAAATATTTTTAAAATATTCAATATTTCAGATATTCGAAACATTTTCTTACAGTCTGCATTTTCCATGAAAACATATTTAAAAAAAAAAACAATGATAAATGTTAGCTAAAAGTAATTATTAGAAAATGGTTTTAATGTTTAATTAAATATTTATACTCATTAATTAATCCAAGGTGAAGGTAGGATGCTGGTTGCAATGAATAAAATCTATAATTATGATGAATGAGGTCAATGAAGTTTTAAATCTTAAGTGTTTCAGTTGAAGAAGATTGATTAATTCCTTACAATACACGCAACAAGAGATCTCTTCAGGTTATCAAATTTTCATCACTTACAGAATAAACATGCACAAAGTCTGTGCAAGCCTATGGCACAAGCATGTCAAAAATACCACTTCTACTTCACACTGATTCTTATTTAATAAAAGGGAAGCACTTTCTATTTCTGAAATAATTCCACATCAAAAGACAATGTTCTAGTATAATTAAAAAATAAAATTAATGTTAAAAATTCTTAAATTTACTTAAACCAACAAATATAATCATCTTTATATTAAAGTTATTGAATTTGACTTAATACTCCAAGTCTTTTCCTTATAGACGGTATAATTAAATATATAAAAGTCCCATTCTTATAGACGGTATAATTAAATATATAAAAGTCCCATTCTTATAGACGGTATAATTAAATATATAAAAGTCCCATTCTTATAGACGGTATAATTAAATATATAAAAGTCCCATTCTTATAGACGGTATAATTAAATATATAAAAGTCCCATTCTTATAGACGGTATAATTAAATATATAAAAGTCCCATTCTTATAGACGGTATAATTAAATATATAAAAGTCCCATTCTTATAGACGGTATAATTAAATATATAAAAGTCCCATTCTTATAGACGGTATAATTAAATATATAAAAGTCCCATTCTTATAGACGGTATAATTAAATATATAAAAGTCCCATTCTTATAGACGGTATAATTAAATATATAAAAGTCCCATTCTTATAGACGGTATAATTAAATATATAAAAGTCCTATTCTTATAGACGGTATAATTAAATATATAAAAGTCCCATTCTTATAGACGGTATAATTAAATATATAAAAGTCCCATTCTTATAGACGGTATAATTAAATATATAAAAGTCCCATTCTTTCAATAACCCTTGTATAAACTTCTAGCCACTGACAATTTCTTGTTCTTGATGCTCAATGTATAAAATTACATACCAAAAAATACAAAGGCAAATTTTAGATCAAAAACTGCATAAGTTTGTACTTAAGCATTAATTTTTTCTTTGACACTTAAAAATGTTTAGTTTGTATGGAAAATGATCAAAGTTAATACATAGTAATGGATTTAATGGACAGTCTTCAAAAAAGCTGAAACTTTGTATTTCAAGTTCATTTGAAGTTCCTGTTAAAAAAGGATGAATATTATTTCATTTCAGGATATTTTCACTGAAAATTCAAAGTTCATAAAGAAATTGTTTTCATAATAATTTTTAAGTAAGAAACCATTTTTTAAATTGATATCAGCCATGAAGTTGTTTTGAAACATGTTTATGTTCTGAATTTGTTTTGATGGTTTATCAACCCTTTGCTGGTTATTCAAAGTAAAAAAAAATACTTTTAGATTGATTAATGTACATGGTGTAATAGATATCTGCTCAGAAAAAAGAAACAAAGAGCTGAGTTTGGATTCCAGTTGAATTTGTTTTATTCCATTACACAAAAATACTCTTGAGAAGATATGAATCCATCTCTTCTCCCTCCAGATTTGGGTTAAATAGTCAGACAGATTGGGTTCTATAGTTTTGGTTGGTAACCAGTTTACTACAGAAAGTAATGCCAACCTACTACAGGAAAATCTTCTGTCTAGTCAGTCATGTCCAGAAAGATACATGGTTGCCTAATCATGTATCAAGTATGGCACTTAACTGACTGATTGACTGTATGTGGTATTCCCACGTTTACCCCTATCTAAGTCTTGACACTGATTATTTTTGTGATTGAACCAATATTTTCAGTGTGATTTGACCATAAGCCCTAAGTTGTATAGGTGATCTTATTTGTTAATGATCTTGTGTTCTGTTGTATCACTTGCTTGCCAGCAAGAGTTGAAAGAAATGTTATAAATTCTGGTTGTTAATGTTTTCATTTTCAGTGTTGTCTGCTTACCAAGCTGAGAAACGAGTCATATATATGTATGTGTGGGCATATTTTTTTCTATCTACTTATCTGAATCTACAAGTTTATCTAAATAGGCTATAATAAAAAATATCTTTAGGTTTATATAATTCTGTCAACGAGGTATAAATTATTGACATCCTTTAATGAAGTATTTTCATCATTAATTTAAAAAAAAATTTTTTTTTTATTATTTCTTTTCCAGAAACCAAAGTCATAAACTTTACTAAAATTAAAGAATGCTAATTTTTTTAGGAAAATTAAATATTAATTTATCTTTCAGAAATAAGCAAAAAAGAATAAGGCCTGTTCATATGCTATACTAAATGATAAGGACGTTTATATTCAGTTTTTTCTTCATATATTTCTGAATAAGAATGAAGAAATTAATTGCAATGTTCAAAACATTAATTTAAAACAGTGCTCAATATAGCAATGAATATTTAATATTAATTATTACTTCAGAACATGTACAAACTACTACAAAATTGTACATTTTGTTTTGACACTGAAAGAACAATGTCTGTTCAGGTAGTTAACAATGATGATAATAAAATTTTATTGAATAAAAAAATATTAAATTTTTCTGATCTTCTCTATTAACGTTTTTTCCACCTCCCACCTTTTTTAATATCATTTTACCTGTACAAGAAGACTAAAAAATTCCAAAAATAAAAGGAAGTGGTGTTTTTTAAATGTTTTTTCAATAAAACATTTATTGCCATCGTTGTTAACTACTTGAACAGACATTGTTCTTTCAATGTAAAAAAAAAATGTACAATTTTTAGTAGCTTGTACATGTTCTAAAGTAATAATATATATAGTATTCAGTTCTGGCTGAAATTTTGGGAAGATGAGTTAGTGTGTTCAGTCTTTACTTGTGGACTGTTGTTCTCATCGTTTTTGATATTATCACCATATTGTGTCCATTAAAAGAAATTTAATATTTAATAAAATTGGAATTTATAAATGAAACTTTTATTAAATTACCATGGAGGATTTTATGTGAAAAAATACAATGACGGATACTTAATCATAATTATGTAATTAACTCAATACTTTTAATTTCAATTAAGATCTTTAAAAGAAAAATTGCAGTTTTAATTGCTTAAACATAAAGAATTTCATATTTAATCATTGGGGAGATTGTACATTGAAAATCTGGGAAAAATTTATAAAATTCTACAAATTTTTGAAAACAACATATTTTTTAATCACTTCACCCCAAGCAAGATAATAAAGCCATTGAGATGCAAGGGATTACTGAGTGTGAGAGAATATAAGAAAAAAAAAACAGGATTCAAGAGAGGAAACAATAAAAGAACTGCAATGAAAAGAGAAATTAAAGAATGATATTGCATTTAAATTTTTGAAAATCAAACTTCATTGAAAAGAACAAATCCAGAAAATACTTCCACAAGTGAAAAGTGCTTCAGAAGAAACTCTTAACATAGAACTTACAGTTACCTCTAACCATTTCAATTGTAGAATTATGAGACCGATACATTTAAATTCATAAATTTTAGGTAGCAGAGAGGAAAGTTCATCAGAACAATTAAACTGAGATGACAGGTCAGGACTAATAATATTGCATATTCTTCTTTGTATTTAATGAAGAATCTCTAAATATATAGAAAAATTTACACAAAACTTACACCTACATTATTAATATGTGACTTCACTGGTAACATTGGTTCTATCCCTACATTAATTTCTGCACACTTTCAGTGAATTTACATGGAAAATTCATGCATAGCCAATAAATTATTTTGCAATCAAATAATCAAAGTATTAATCAAAATTATTTTTTGTTTTAATTAAATTTTTATATTATAGTGTACATAAAAATAAAACTGCTATCAAATCCCAATTAGAAGCCAGAATTTGTGTAAGACATTTAAATGATCTTACTCTGGATATGTTTAAAGGATTAATTTTCATTCAAGGATTAATGGCAAAAGAAAGTGCAGAAATACTTTCTAGAATCCTTATGAAACTGGAACACAATCAAAAACTAAAACCACAAAAAATATCTAATGAATGTCAGAGAATCCTAAATCTAAGACACAATATGGAGGAAACTGAAGAAAAAGAGTGCATGTATATACAAGAAAAAAATTAATCCATGTTTTAGATGTAAAAGGTTGCATCTCAGAGATGACTGTTCCTTTAAGAATGTAAAATGCTATGAATGTAGAAAGGTAAAACATAAAATGTTGCACTGTAAAATTAAAGTAAGGAAAAGTTTTTGCAGGAAAAATTTTGTACACAGCACTGAGATTGAAAAAATAATTTCAGAAAACCAAATTAAATTTGTATATGTGAAAATTCATAATCAGATGTAAAACTGCAACTAGACACTAGTAGTGATATCACAATAATCAACAAAACCATATGGAAATCAAACATAAAATCTATATTAAAATGAACTTTGCACATGGTGTGACAAATAAGAAATTATTTGTTCCTGGAGAAATGACTTGCAATGCTTCCTTTCATAAGAAGTGTGTAAAAGCCAAGACGTATGTGTTAAAGAATACTACAATCTTGTTCAGTACCCTGGATGAAATGAAAGTAAAAGCAGAACAAGACATGTTTATTTTGAAAATAAAAAAATGACTAAAAAAGAAAAAAATTGAAAAAAATCGGGTTACAAAATTTGATACACTCATAGACAAAGACATAAGAAACGATATTCAGAAGTTTCAAGGTTGCAGTTCTTACAATAGTGCAGAAAATCGATAATATATATATAAAAGGCAAGATGTTTGTGTGTGTGTCTGTTTATCTGCCTGTAGGTCTGTATTTTTTTCAGCCCTTTTATTTTAGTTTTTGCTTCGGGTTTGGCTCTAAGTAGGTATAATTGTAGTTCTTAGTCTCAGCCATGATGCCATTTACTCAGAGGACTTATCTAGCATTGAAAATTTAGTTTACGATGAAGAAAAGTTATTTGATATTGATACCAGGAAATCAAAATTTGACTTACATCCATTAATTTTTCTTTCAGTCTATGGTTTCCCTTTAATTGGAAAGAACTATTGCTTTTTAGTCTTTCATGCCAACGTCCAAAGAGTCTGAGCTTCAGGACCATGGATTAGTTTTAAAGCTTTCATTACACCCGAGTGACACTGGGATATATTGTTAGTAATCTAATGAAGGTAACAAATTTATGCACTGAAGGAAAAAACATAATGTTTAAAATGAAATGCCATAGGTTTAAGAAAGAGTGAACAGAGTAAAGTTCAGAAAGTTAGTTTCATTATTTCTTTCCTTTGCGTTCATGTTGTTGTCTGAAGATAACATGAGCTTCAAACTCTGGCATTCAACTCCAGTCACTTTCTCACTGCTGTGACAGGTTTTTTTACAAATATTTTCCTGGTAACTACTCTGAGAAGCTTTTTTCCCTTGTACCTCGACTGCATGAATTTAAGTTTACTACTAGATTGGCATCAAGGTCCCACCCTTTTAAATTAAATAAAATTAATAAATAAAATAATAATTAAGAATTTTTCATGATGCAAGTAATAAAGAAACTAAATGGTTTTTTGTCATTTGACAACTTTATAGCTCCCAAAATCCAGACTTGAATGCTTACTTGCTAAATGACAAAGTACTAATGTTTTCACAAAGAGTAGTAATACTAAGAATATTACAAAGGCAGATACTGAATTAATTTCATAGTGGTCATCTAGGAACTTCAAGGATGAAATCTCTTCATAAGAAGTTATGTATACTAATACCAAAATGGATCAGGACATTGAAAAATTAGTAAAACCTGCAGAAGTTGTGCTCTGAAAGCAAAAACACCTGCCACAAAATTACAACCTTGGCTAAAAACATACCCTGTGGTCAAGACTGCACATAGATTTTGCAGGTCTAATAAATGTATCACATTAACTAGAGGTAGTGGATAGTTTTACGAAGTGGCTTGGAATTTTTAAGTGCATGGTTAGAGTAAATTTTTACATGAACTGTTTGCAATATATGACATTCCAAATGTCATAGTCTCATATAACAGTGCACAATTCACTTCTGACAAATTTAAAGAATTTTGTAAAATGTTCTTGATTGAACATATTATCACCCTGTCATATCACCCAAGGTCAAATGAACAAGTTCAATGGTTTGCAGGTACTTTTAAGAGAGCATTGAAAAAAGCAAATAATAAAAAGTTAATGAACTACAAAAATTCTTAACAGTATACCAGATAAAACCAAATCCCAATATACTGATGTCATCAGTAGAATTGACATTCATAAGAAAAATTAAATCTGTGTTTAACAACTTTTTACCAGATCAAAAAAGAATAAGAACAAATAACAAAAGAGATAGAATTTTTACAACTAATGAAAAAGTGTTTTTCAGGACCTATAAGAATAGAAAACAAAATGTGGGAAGATGGAGTAATAAGGTCATTAATTGGAAGAATGATTTATATGGGTAAGGAAAAAAGTGAAAACACAAAAAGCATTGAAATTGGTTAAAAAAAAAGGTTTAGTGAAGTTAGGCCCTCAAAAAAGGAAGAACCTATGCAAGTTTTG
Organism: Ascarosepion bandense; assembly: GCA_037127315.1. Taxonomy (NCBI): domain Eukaryota; kingdom Metazoa; phylum Mollusca; class Cephalopoda; order Sepiida; family Sepiidae; genus Ascarosepion; species Ascarosepion bandense. Next base: position 3,504,998 of record JBBBDQ010000365.1, read on the forward strand.
CATGATATCTTTGATGTACCAACACTCCAAAAGTTTGTTGAACATACAAGTATGAGAACCAGAAAAAGGAAACATGGAAAAACTAGTGATTTACCCAAAACAAAAGAAGTACCAAGTTCAGTACATGGTGAGCTAGCCAGAAAGAGAAGCGTGAGTAAATACTCAGAAATAAAATAAAACATTTCAGAAAACAAAAAATTTCAAAAATGCAAATGAAGAAATCAATGACAGAGTTCTAATAGAGTATTGATTAGAGTACTATTGTAGTCAGTCAAGATATTATAACCATTAGTAGTGAGTTTTAACAATTTGTTTAAACCATTTTTGTAAGATTAAGAAATTGCTAAAATTTATAAACTTTATAATTTATAATGTTTTCAAAAGCAAAAAAAATTAAATTTATAATTACATTTTTAATCATTTCACCCAGGCAAGGTGATAAAGCCACCAAGATGTAGAGAGTTCCTGAGAGTGAAAAGAAATGTTGGAAAGAGAGAGGACATTAAAAGTTAAGTATTCAAAAAGAATGAAGATGATAGATGTTGCATTTTAAATTTTTTAAAATCGTAGTTGACAAGAAAACAGGAAACCAGAAGAGAATCCCATAAGTGAGAATTGTGAAAAAAATAACTATTAGAAAGGAAGTAAAAAAACAATTTTTATGTACTGTTTCAAAAAGATCCTTAGCAATTCAAATTTTATTTGTAAAATTATCATATTTTTGATCAAGATTATTTAAATACTCTTTTTCCAAAGGCTGAAATAACTCATGATAAAGTTGTCTTCTTTCCAAACTTATTAATTAATCATTTCACCTCAAGCAACTCAATAAACTTCTAAGATGCAAATGTTTACTTCGCGTTAAAGAAAGTGAGAAAATTTTATTGAAGAGAAAAGGCAAGAATTCAGATGAGAATATCAAGTAAAATTACTTAGAAAAATAACTCCAAGAAGGCCAAAATAATAAAGTCATTTTCTAGAGTTTGTCAATATTGATAAGAATCAGGTAATACTAAATAATGTACATGTAAAAAATAAGTTCACATGGATATGTCTTTACAGACAAGTGAATAGATTTGGATCAAATCCTTTAAGAATCAAAATTTATATGCCTTAAAGTTCAGTTCACAGCTGACTATTTTTTTTTCAAACTATGCTCAGTATTTTTCTTCTTTCATCTGTTGTGTCCCTTGAAGACATCACTGATCATATCTATCCACGATTTTCTATCCTTTCTTGCTTTTAGAAATATTTACTATTCCACCCTGTCTTTATTAGGTTGATTACTAGCTGTTTTCCTCTGCCCCTCTTGTATTCCATATGTCCTGTGAATCTCAAATTCTCCAAGCACTCTTTCCTCTTTTAGTGTGCTCAAAATTTCAATTCTCTTTCTGATTCTATGCATAAGCATCCTCTTTATTTCCATTTTCTTTAAAACTTTCTTGCTCACATACTCTATCTGATTTCTCCTTATTTGGATTTGTGCCATCTAAGTTTCGTAACATAGCCAAGAATTAAGTAAATCTTTGTAAATATCAATAAGATCATGGGTTAGCATGGCCTGAGGTATGGAACTGAATCCAAGGCTGAGCACACAGTCACAAAATCAGCCTAGATGGGGGAAGGCAGTCCCAAGAACACAGAGACCTGAAAACCAGACATAACATTTATGAGAAGGGATACAAATACTCCTACAGAAAGAAAGATTTAACAACATTCTAGAAAACAAGACACCCAACAGAGGCTAAACATATATGGCTGAAACATTAAGGAAAATAAAAAGAAACAAAGATAAGGAAACAGTTGGAAATTAAACTACATATATTGATTAAAACTGTCATGATATTCCACAAATACACTTTAGTATAACACAAGGCTAAAACAGCAAGGACAATTGTGTTGAGAAAGTAAGGAAGAATTCTTCTTCTATGTAAAAAAATTTGAAAATCATGGCTCACCACAATTCCCTGTCCTTTGAAGGTTCAGAGTTTGTCTTTTTGTTATCTCTCCTAACATTGTTCTAATTAACTCAAGCTTGCTTGGTAGGTTACTCACTGTTTCCCCATGTCCTTCTTGCTTTCAATATGTCCACTGAATATCAAATTTTCCAAGCTCGCTTTCCTCATCATGTGTTTTAAAAATTTCAATTAAATCTTTCTGATGTTAAGTATTACTATTCATTCTGTTTTTATTTTCTAAAAAAAAAATGTCATTGCTCACATGATCAGTCTATGGAATTCTCAGCATCCTTCTGTAGAACCACATTTTTGTTGTTTCTAGTCTCATCTCTTTATCCTTTCTTTCATACCCTCTGTACAGTTTTTCTCTCACTGTAAGTCCCTGCACAAAGAAGAAAAGGTTATGTGAGGCTTTCAACAGTTCCATTGCCTCCAATATGTCCTGTGAGTGTCAATGTTTGCAAGCCCTCTTTCCTCATTATGATCCTTAAAGATTTCAACAGACTCTTTCTGATGCTATGTATAAATGTTCTTTTTGTTTCCATTTTCTCTAAAACTTTGTTGTCGTTCACATGCTCAATTCACGATTAGTCTCTGCATTCTTCTGTAGACCATAATTCTATTGACTCAAGTCTCCTCTTCATCTATAAGGAAATTGTCCAGCATTCATTGCCATATAGGAGGGCCAATATTATAAAACAGTTCATTACTCTTTTCTTTGTTTCCAATTAAATTTTCCTGTTTCTTAGTAATTTGCTTAACTTCTGAAAGGCATCTTTCACTATCCCAGGATTTTGGAGTTGAATTTTCCATACTCTGTTAAAACACTTCCTAGATATTTAAACTATTGTACTTGTTTGAATTTGGTAGCTGTAAGTTGTATGTTGGGCTATTTCTTTTGGTAACAAGCATGTTTACTTGTCTTTAAAATCATCTTTTGATAAACTAGTATTTGGCTTGAACACAGATTTTTGCATTAATGGTGAATGCACAACTATCACACCATAGGGTAGACTATAAAATAAGAAAAGGATTTTGTTCAAAGAGTCACAACTTAAGTATTTTTCTTCTTTTCAGCTGGTGTCTAAATTTTGATCTCTTTAAGACATGGAGATCATAGGTAGGACATGGAGATAACCACCATGAATCATTATGATTATCTGAGTTCTTCCATTTATTCAGGAAAAGTTTTGATTATTAACCTCTTTAATGTTGAATTAATAATGAAAATAGAAAATTATTGTCATATCTGTGCCAGAGCTGCACAATCCTCACTTTCCAGGTTTCAAAATAGTTTACACCATATTGTGAAAGTTTTCCAATAATATCATTATTCTATCACTATTTCCATTCTGTCGTACCAACAGTTTGGACTCTCATAAATGGAACTCACCATGTTACATCCACAGAGTCAAATCAGCCTCATTTCATCTGTATTTCAGTTGTAGGGAGAAAGTTCCACTAAGGTTGCTTTTGCTCAAGAACTAATACCATGTGGAATAGACTCCTGTACAGATGCTTTCCAAAGCACTATATTCTTAACCTCTTCAAAATGGTTAATCTTTATCTATCCTCCTTATGCTCATAATTATCATTTCCTTATACCACCACTTACATTCATAGTGCACACCTCATTCAAATTACCCTATACAATGGGTGGCTCTTGTGACTTGTATTAAGCAAATAATTGGTCAGAGAATATCACAAACTTGAGAATAACATGGTTATTTATATAAATTGTATCTTTTCTATTTTTTATAAGCGTTTCACCCCGAGCAAGGCATGTCACTGCCACTACTGCACAGGGGGCTACATAGAGTGGAGAAAGGATGATTAAATATAGGAAATGTCAGAGGGTGGGTGATAGGTGGGTAAGAATACCAAGAGTGAGGGTTGGGTAAATGAGAGTGTTCTGAGAATAAATGGGAGTTAGTGTGATAGGAGGTGTTTATTGACCCTACATTTAAACACCTGGAGATTGTAGCTGTCGGGAAAGCAGACTTGTGGAAGGGAGTTCCACAGGCGGGAAGCGCGAGAAAAAAAGCTGTTGGAATAGAATTTATGGTTACATCTTATTTGTTTAACTGTAAAAGGGTGGGGCCTAGTTGCTAATCTAGTATCTCGTGTAAATTCGTGCTTAGGTGGCACCAGTGATCTAAGCTCCTCGGAGCAGAAGCCATGAAAGTACTTGTAGAAGAGGCACAGGGAAGCCACATTACGCCGGTGAGAGAGTGGTTTCAGCCGGTCTGCCAAGTCAGTATCAACCACATTACAGATCCTCCTTTGTATTTTGTCAAGAAGCCCAAGGATATATTGTAAAAAGTATTTATTTGTGCAAACATATTCAAATAATATACACGGAAACGATTTGTAAACGTCATTTTCAAAATTTCAAGAATCCATAGTAAATATTCTTTGAAATTCTGCAATAAGTCATTTTCATTATTCCACAAGTTATTCACACATGTTTTTTCATCTTTGCTGCTTTTCCAACATTGATGTGTTGTCTTTCCTGATTTGTATAATTCGTTTAGAGGTTTGTTTTGTCTTAAAATAGTTGATGTTAAATATTAAGATAGAACAAAACAAATGGTCATTATTATATTACATCAGCATAATTGCTTTTCGCCCCCATGTTCTCTTCTATTTGTATTTCATTTTAAAGCTCTCTATTGTATCTGTTGGCTGTTGTTTGAATATTTACTTTGATTTTTCTGATTTTTGAATTTATTCAGTATTGGCACAATGAAGAATAAATATAACTTTTATATCAATATGTTTCATTGGTTCAAACTTTGTTTTAAAATATGTTGGTAAGTCACTTTCAAAAAAACAAAATTTGTTAAGAGCTATAAGAACAGGAAATAGTGGAGAGCCATGATCACTAATTACCTGAAGGAATATAGCAACTAGAAGTAGTTAAAACTTGTACATTTCAGTGCAGAATCCAACAACAACAGGGAGAGAAATTTTTTAGTGTTGTAGATATTTTCAAAACATTCTAAAAATCAGCTTTTGGGGATCTTCAACATTAACTTGGTTATGGAAAGAAGTTATCAGACAAACATGAAGAATTAAGGGCACTTATGAAGAGTTATTGGAAGCAAAACTTGTAGAACCAAACATAAAGCTCATTCTAGCTTAGAAAACATTTGAAAATATACCTGATATAAACCGACAAAATAAATGAATACCATGATGATCACCATATATAATATCTTCTTCTATATGCTGTGTCCCTTCAGGATGTAAGCCATCATGGCTTTCCGCGTCTCCCTATCCCTGGTGGCTCTTAGCATGCCTTCTGCTACTACACCATTCAACCCTCGTTCCATCATCCACCAGATTAGGTCCTTCAAATATGTTATCCGCTGCTTTCCTCTGTCTCTTTTTCCCTTTCTCTAGCCTGTTAATATCAGGTTCTTCAAGCCCTATTTCCTCATTGCATGTCCTAGTAACTTTAGCTGTCTCTTCCTGATGCTCAATATTAATTTCCTTTTTGTTTCCATCATTTCCAAAATCTCATCATTGCTCACATGTTCGATCCATGATATTTGCAGCATTTCTGTAGAACCACATTTCAGTTGCTTCAAGTTTTTCCTTCATCTTTGATGATACCTGCTAGAATTTAGTCATTAAAAAATGACCTTTCTTATTAATAGTGCTGAGAATTGTTTTCTTTTAGATAATTAAACTTTCTTTGTTTCCCAAAATTCTGGTACAAATACTATAACAGTAATCATAATGGTATAATTAACTATTTCCTTATAAAGAATATTTTAGTATTTATTGATCAAAAATTGTTACAGTCAGTTGAAATTTATAAAGTATTTCTCTTAAAACAGCTCCTCAGTAATATAAATTTCTCAAAATAACTATGATTGTTCTTTCCAATACTGATGAGGGTTTTCTTCCTCGTCTTTAGTTTAAAGCAGTGTGGAATATCAACCTCCTGATTATAACATTATTTTTTCTTTCATTTCAGTTGATCCTGCTGCTGATAGTCATCAAGTGATGTGGATTTGGTTATTTGCTATAGTTCTTTGTTAGTCTGTCCCAGTCCATGAGATCTGATGAAGGATCCTCTTCTTTAAGACCTGCAGGGTTCATTTGCACAAAGCCATTTTCAATCAAATCAAACATTTAGTGTTACTGTTTTAAAACTTATGCATAAAATAACACAAACATTTTCCCCAGCACTGGTGAAAAGGGAGTCTGCAGAGTAATAAATTGCAAAAACTGATGCATTTCTATTCCTGCTCATCCTTCCTTATTCATTAAATCTGTCTTTTACTGATTATTACTTTTTTCCAGGCCTTGAATGCATATATGTACTAGTAGAGTTATACCAACATGGATCAGTATTTCTCTGTATTTCTGAGATGAGGTAGCAATTACAGTATTTACATTATTTGGACTATTGTCCTCGTCGTTGTTGCCATTTGTACTGTTTCAGCTGTTGTACACTCCAGACTTCTTCAGGTGCTAAGAATTTTGAACCAAACCCTTTATTACAATCACTGGGGTATATGAACTCCATTCCTAGCATAGTACCTCTTCTGAAAGTCGGTCAGTCAGTTAAGTGCCATACGTGATACATGCTTTGGGCGATCGTATCTTGAATTTTTCTGTTTCTTAATTATTTATTTAGCTTTAGGAAGACATTTTTGTTATTTCAATGCATTGTTTGATTTAAGTCTCACATTTCAACTATTTAAACTTTTCCCAGATAATTAAATTTCTGTACTTGCTTGATTTTGGCATATACAATTTGTAGCTTGCATCCTGGGTTATTTTTGCTAACAGCCATACAGTCTGTCTTCTTACAAATTATAATTTGTACTATTTTCCCAAATTGCCATAGTGTCCTTGCAGTTTTCTGCATTTGAGCTGAATTATAAGGTTTAAACTTTTGGTCTGAAAATGTTATTTATTTTATTCTAACCTGATGAAAACTTCATCCTGCAGTATATAATTAAGCCTTAATATTGGCAAATTTCAACAAGAAGGCAGGCGGCTTTTATGACTAAGACAAAGGATTGTCTCTATAAAGGAAAACATACAACTAAACAAGGTAATTCTATTATGGTAATCCCTTTAAGTTGTGAATTTTCCTCTTTTTTATGATTGATATATAAAATAGTGATAATTTAATTAAAAGACGTAAGTAACAAATAAGATTAAAACATTCATTGGAAAATCAGAAAAAGGAAAGCGACATGAGACTAAGGAGGAAAACGCGTTGTTGGTGATAGATCACCTGGAGTTCAATTCAAACATCAAAAAATATTCTGACACACCACTTTCAATCCAATAAGAAAAATCTTTTTTTGTGAAATGGATTTTTGAAGCTTGACAAATAAAAATTTGTGACTCTCATACTAGAGCGAATGCGCTTTCAATAAAACCAACACGACAGTATCTAATCTCATAAAAGATAACTCTTTTCTCGCCAAGATCAGTTAAAATATTCCCAAAGTTTTACTTTTAAAGTTGAGGATCAGCCTATCATAGAATTTCAATACCTTGAATAATTTTAAATATTTGAAATAAGTTTATATAGGTTTCAATTATAACAAATTTAAAATAAGAAATTGGAAACAGGATAGTTTGCCCCAGGGGTAATTTCATCCAACATTATAAGATGAAAAAAAAATGAAAATATAAACCTGAGAACTCAAATCATGTACTTAACTACCCTCATCAAATTTAAGCTCTCATATAGATGCCATGCATGATATCTAATACATTTGGAAATGTCTAAACTCTCATCTACATAAAACAGTTTCCACAGGATCAATAATTACAAATATTTTCAAGTGAATGAATCATTTAGGTCTTAAAGATAAAACACATCACTTGAAAGCAGCAATGAAAAAATTAGTAGCAAATATAACTTGAAAAGAAAATAATGTTGACTTTCCATCAATAATAGAAAGAATGACAGTGGACTTGCAAAATCTAATTTATTGAAAAAAACTGCTTTAAGTGAAAGATCTTGTACATTTCATCCAACAGTAATACTAACAGTTTAATCAACTTTCATGAATAGAATCTGCTATGCCCTTATATAGTCGCAAAACACCAACATTCCCTCTGTATTCTATATCTAAGAAGTAAGTTCCACTCAAACAGCTTCTTCCTATAAACTACTACCCTGTGGGACAGACTCCCAAGAGGATGCTTCCTTGATCAAGCCTAAAGTTAACAGTTCACTTGCTCCCTATCCATATAAACTACCCCTTAACATAACCCTCTACCTCAAGTAGTCCCCCACCCAGGCCTTTTAAAGGATTGAACCTTACTGTAAAAAATTAAATAAAAATATCCTGTATAGAAATAGTCAATTTCACTATAACCAGTGTTTACCCAGAAGTGTTAGACTACTTGTATATAGTCTGATTCCACATTACTTTAATATCTAAACTTATTTATAAATGGAAATTTGTCTGTGTGTGTGTATCTGTTACCTATAGACACCGATTTTCTTGAAAATTTACACAGTTGTACTATAAGCATCTGCGAGTGTTCTTAGCTAGGTCTTGTGTCGAGGTACCTCCAATAAATATCAAAAATCGATGATCGAAACAATTGGGTTATAGAAGGAGTGGTCCGATTTTAATCAAATCTGATACACTCATAGACAAAGACGTAAGAAACAATATTCAGAAGTTTCAAGGTGGCTGTTCTTACAATAGTGCAGAAAATCAATAATATATAAGTCAAGGTGTTTGTGTGTGTGTGTCTGTTTATCTGCCTGTATGTATTTTTTCAGCTCTTTTATTTTAGTTTTTGCTTTGGCTTTGGCTCTAAGTAGGTATAATTGTAGTTCTTAGTCTCAGCCATGATACCATTTACTCAGAGGACTTATTTAGCCTTCAAAATTCAGTTTACAACAAAAAAAACTTATTTTATATCGATAGCAGGAAATAAAAATTTGACTTACATCCAGTCATTTTTCTTTCAGTCTTCGGTTTCACTTTAACTGGAAACAACTATTGCTTTTTAATCTTTCATGCCAACATCCAAAGAGTCTGAGCTCCAGGACCATGGATTAGTTTTAAAGCTTTCATTACACCCGAACAATACCAGGCTATACTGCTTGTGAAATATAAATGGGGATTGGCTCCTATGCTATTAAATGAATTAAAATATATGAATCTTTTAAAAGAAGAAGGTCATGTTCTAAAACAATCTGAAGATTCTTTCCATTTAGGTAACCTGAAATTACTTTTACCCACCACCTTCGCAAAAAAAAAAACAAAAACAAACCAGGAATATTTCATCAATAATTAAGAACACTTTCCAGTTTCTGTCTGTCTAATCCATGATATCCAGATAGCTACACTGAACAGCCATTAATTTAAATGATTATCTATAATCATTATTTGAAATAATAAATCTATTAAAAATATTGATTATCAATTTTTCTTGATAGTTTAAAATTACAGAAAATTGTCCAGATTCAATGATAGCATAAAGATGATGAAATGAAAAAAAATAAACAAATACATTAAATTTTAACTCTCAAACTTCTCCATGAAATCTACTTTGTAAATGATTAATGCTCTAAGATTATTTTGTCTTTTGTGAGATTGGTCTGACACTTCTATATATTTTGAGATGCTTGACAAAATTCAAAGAAAAATCAGCAATTAAATTGGCCCTGACCTGGCATCTCAGATTCACTTTCCCACCACTGTAACATAGGTTCCCTGTACTTTTTCTAGAAAAATTTTCATGGCAATTGTTTTGATAAGTTTAACTCTTTGGTACTTTGAGTTTAAGTCTAGTACTTGATTGGTAGCTAGGTCACATCTTTTTTGTGTAAAAATTGATAGATCCATCTGTAAGTTCTATTCTGATAGTGTCTTTTTTTCACACTTCTCACCTATTCCTTGCTTTCCTGGAAAGTACAATCCTCAAAAATTTAAACAATGCCAATTAATGTCTTCTGTATTTTTGATTCCTGTTCTTTTATTCTCATTTCTTCTAAATAACATTTTTGTCAGTTTAAAAAAAACCCAATGGCTCCTTGTATCTTAATGACTATCTCCTTGCTTTGGGATGAAATGAATATAAGCATGAGAATTTAATTTGTGGAATGCATACCTGGTCAATATCATCTCTCGTAGTCAGGTAAGCAAAGTTAGTTTCACCAGTGCATTATAAGAACTGTCAAGATTTGAAGTACCATTCTCATTCTCATATACTCTTTTAGAATCCAGCACATGACTTCCCTTCAAAACATTGCTGCTACATTTATGATAAATTTTGAAGTGCTTTTGACCAACATTTAATGATATTTTCAATTTCTACTATTTCTAGTTAGCTTCCTTACATTGGGACACTTATATTAAAAACTGGTAATTTACAGCTGGTAAATTTAAAATTATTATAATAGAGCATATTCCCATGGGTTTTCAAAAGCCACCATCACAGTGATCCCTTCTTTGCCTAAAACCCCCAAGAATAATCTGAGGAGATCACAAGTATTTCAGTAAGAGGAAACTATGTCGCCTTCCTTGATTAATTTCAACTTAACATCAAGAAGCTGATTCTTCTTCTTCTTTTATCTACCTTGTCCCTTCAGGACGTAGGTGATCATGGCCTTCCACATCTCCCTATTCCTGGTGGCTCTTAGCACACTTTCTCCTGTAACATCTCTCAGCCCCCATTCTGTCATCCACCTGCTCAGGCCTTTTAAATATGTTATCCGCTGCTTTCCTCTATCTCTTTTTCCCTCTATCTGGCCTGTTAGTATCAGGTTCTCCAAGCCCTCCTTCCTCATTGCATGTCCCAGGAACTTTAGTTGTCTCTTCCTGATGCTCAATATTATTTTCCTTTTTCTTTCCATCATTTCCAAAACCTTGTCATTGCTCACATGCTCGGTCCACGATATCCACAGCATCCTTCTGTAGAACCACATTTCAGCTGCTTCAAATTTTCCCTTCATCTTAGAGGATGAAAAAAAGATTATTATAAAATAGACAGACTATATCTCTATTACTTAATGAAACATGTTTAAATATATATGTGATGCCTAAATATACATACGAAAATATGTACGTCCATATTAAATCTTTCATCTTTTCATTTGTACCTCCTTGCCTTTTTAAATATTGACCAACTTACTATCTACAATACTATATACAATATATTATTAATGTTATTAAGATTAAATAGTTAATGATGTAATAGAATTATTTCTACCTGGTATGTTATTGTTGTAGAACTCGCTTTGAGTTTATTCAATAATTAACTTAAGAATTAATATTCATTAAAAAATTCAAAAGTGAAAACCGCAAATTTTTCATGGATATTTCTAGTGATAAATAATAATATTAATGAGAAGTAAATTTTGCATTCATCTATTTTATTAATTTTAATTAATTTACAGCTTTTAAAAGATTTTTTTTATATTATTTTAATAAATTATAAATGGCCATTTAGAAACACAAAATTGAAAGTGTTCTGATTTGACACAAGCAACATGTTATTAGTGAAAGTTACCACTTCTCGAGTCAGCAATACAACCAATGATTCGATCAGGAGAAAAACTGTGGTCATAAGAAATCAACAAACTGATGGAAAGTTTTTCAATGTGATTCCCACTTCTGGTGACTATAAGCCTGAAAATATTATAATCAATAAGGGACAAGCCCAGTGAATAGTGAGGATAAGCAGAACCTCAGTGACTAAGAGTATGAGCTTTTGTTCGGTGATTTCAGTCATTTAATCTTTATATTCATATAAACATCAATGCACATTCATTTCCTGAAAATAATACATAAGTAAGAACAATTTTCCAAAATTTTAAAATCTAGAATGGCCTGTTATATAACTGAAATATTATTTCCCTATGGATGTGATTATATTTTCTGATTACATAAAATACTCATATTTTAGTTTACTGTACAATAGACATTTAATTCAGCTGATTTTATAAGTACATTATAAAGAGATTTATTAATGCTTTTACAATTAGTTGGAAATACATTTTGGACAGCAACTACCTTTAATAAAGAAATGGTTCTGCACAATACGCACTTTTTAATTAAATTCATTGATGCATATCAACATATAAAACACGTAATTTTCAAATACGTATGTCTATCCTTGAATGTGTATATATAAATAGAGAGAGAGAAATAGATATATAACATGCTTGAACTGAAATACAATATACTTTAAATGCAAACATATGTGAATATTTCATTGTGTGTGGATTCATATTAAATGCTTTAATTGCTAAATATCTTCAGGTACATAATACTTATTTCAGCAAGAAAAATCAATTGTTTTTCATGCTCTCTTTTCATTCCAACATTAAATAGCATAAAATAGATTTGTCAAAGAATTAATATCCCATGGCTATCCATGTAGAGTTTTTAATATTTATTGCAGAAAAATCATTATTATTGCAGAACTTGTTATTGTCACTGTAATTGTTTCCAATTATAATGGTAATTCTGAAAAATAAATTATTAATAAAAAATACTAATTTCCCCTTTAAGAATTCTCTGCCACATGAAAATTATTTTTATTAATTTTTTTTTTATTAGTGGTACTTTTGTCAATCTCTTTAAATATGTTCATGATTTAGATTTAAGTTGTTCTTCAGTGAGGATAAATTTTAAAAAAATTTGAATTCAAGTTTTAACAGCTGTTAAATTTGTTTACAGATTCTTGGCTTAAGTATTTTTAGTGATTACAAGTTTTATTATTTATCTTGACTTGTATTTTTGTCTATTTTGCTACCTTTTTTATGCTTTATTCTAAGCCATTCTTTTTCAGTTGTTAAATTAATAGTAATTTTATATTGTTTTGTTCTCTGATATTAAGTATTTCATTGTTGCCCATATTCTATCAGTTACCTTGTTTATTTCTATATATTCTATGCCAATTTTATAACAAGTAAAGAAAAATAAGCACAGGACATTTAATGGATGTTGGCACATGTGCATTGTGGTGCAGTGGATATCAGCGTGGAACAAAAAATCAGGGAGCCGAGTTCAAATTCCCCTTGAATTCTTTGCATTCACTTATGCAAAAATACCCTTGGGAAAGGTAGAAATTCATCTCTTCTCTCCAGTTATGGGTTAAATAACAGGATAGATTGGGTTCTATAGCCTTGGCTGGCAACTAGTTTACTGTAGAAACTAATGGCAACCTACTGCGGGAAAATCTTCTGTCCAGTCAGTCATGTCTCTTTTGAGACATGATTACCCAAGCGTGTATTATGTATGGCACTTAACTGACTGACTAAGCTGAGTTCTAATTTCACAAGCTTCTAGTAATCATCTTCATATGCATGCTTTTGGAGAATCCACATCTAAATAATAGGGTAGACTAAGCTCTCTAGTCTTGGAGGACAACCAGTCTAAATTAAGGAAAACTCTAAATTCAAAAAAAGAAGGCAATAAAAAACAATTATACTATCTTTTGCAATCCTTACACAATAAAGAAAAGGAATCTATGAAGAGCCATGACTGATACTCTGTCTTCAAAGAATATGGCATTTAATAAAAGAAATCAATGAAATTAATGGAATCCAAATCTCTTTTCATTCTAAAATTTACAATACCCAAAAAATGCAAATATATTAAGAGGAAGACCATATTCAAGTTATAGTTGTACAAATTTAGATATGTTAATATGAGGCTGTTAGTAGTTTGTATTTATATATCTAAATCTAAATTTATTTGTAAACGGAACTTTGTGTGTGTGTGTCCATTACCTACAGACTCTGAAATGGCTGAACTGATTTTCTTGAAAATTTACACAGTTGTACTATAAGTGTCTGCAAGTGATCTTAACTAGGTTTTGTGTCGAGGTACCCCTGATAAATATAGAAAATCGATAATCGAAAAAATCGGGTTATAGAAGGAGTGGTCCGATTTTAATTAAATTTGATACACTCATAGAAAAAGATATAAGAAATGATATTCAAAAGTTTCAAGGTTGCAGTTCTTACAATAGTGCAGAAAATCGATAGTATATATATATATATATATATATATATATATATATATATAAAAAAGGTAAGATGTTTGTGTGTGTGTGTCTGTTTATCTGCCTGTAGGTCTGTATTTTTTTCAGCCCTTTTATTTTAGTTTTGCTTCGGGTTTGGCTCTAAATAGGTATAATTGTAGTTTTTAGTCTCAGCCATGATACCATTTACTCAGAGGACTTATTTAGCCTTCAAAATTCAGTTTACAACAAAAAAAACTTATTTGATATCGATACCAGGAAATCAAAATTTGACTTACATCCATTCATTTTTCTTTCAGTTTACGGTTTCATTTTAACTGGAAATAACTGTTGCTTTTTAGTCTTTTGTGCCAACATCCAAAGAGTCTGAGCTCCAGGACCATGGATTAGTTTTAAAGCTTTCATTACAACCGAGCAATGCCGGGCTATACTGCTAGTATTTTAAAAACAGTAACCACTTCTGTGATTTATGCATTACCTTTCAGCCATCAATTGAGTTCTTTTGGCTGCTGGCATGTGTAAATACCATGTATATATAATATGCTAAAATCTCCTCTTTTCTCAGACGTGCAATGATAGATGAGGGGTAGGCTCTCTGACTGATGTCAAACTGATCAAGTTTCAATTGAAAGCAATCAAATGTCTGGCCACACTGATGAGCTTTGATACAGCAAAACAAACTTGTATGTGGATGACTATGCTCTTGCTATCCGATTAAGTTCTCTAGAGAGAAAAATTCTGAAAACAGTAGTCACTTCTGCAATTTACGCATTACTCATTAGTAATGAATTGAGTTCTCTTGGCTGCTGGCATACACTGCATATATATAACACCCTAGAATCTCCTCTTCACTCAGCTGTGTGTTGATATCTTTAGGTAAACTCTTTGACTAATGCCAAATCAGTTGAGATTCAATCCCAGCTGGCAGCAATCAAATGTCTAACCACGCACATGAGCTGTGCAACAAGCTTTTATGTGGATGACTATATATATTTGTTGTAATGAAATGTCCCACACTCCCTATCACCTATGTGGACTGACTATATTAGTAGCCATATATAGTGAGCTCAGGAGATACCTGTGATTTGCTTTGTCAGTTACTAGCCTCCCACCAGAAACCTCTCTTTTTTCATCTACACATGTGTTGCTGTTCTTTCACTTGAGTACCACCTTGTCTGTTTGTAACCTCTTTAAAGCTGAATCTCAGTATTAGTCTGCAATGTTAATTCAACTTGAGGAAATTTATGAAATAAGTGATGCTGATCTTAGTTCAATTTAGGATCAAATCTGCAATTTTCAGTCAGAGTGTACCAAGAAACATTTTTATGTGAAATCACGTTAGCTAAAAATAACATAATTGTAAATATTTTTGAACCTGAAATTTTTTAATTATAGACATCTATGTTATTTTATTTTTGAAAAATGTTAAGGGAGGTGCTGGTGGCCAAAAATCTTGGGAAATCAAATCACATGCCATTTTTATTCTCCAACTGAGACAATTTGCATTAAGTGATGTCTGTGGGAAATGTGTGAATAAGATTAAATGATGTAAGTAATCCTGAAAAGAATTTCATTAAAAAGAGCTTTAATCTAGTAATTGTGCAAAATTGGACACTATTTTGAAAAAAATGATTTTTTTTTAAATTTAAGAAAAGAAACTCATTTTTATCATTGTTTCTACATGTTAATGTTTTTGCAAATATTTACAAAGTTAAAATAGAATAATTTTTATTATTGCTTGGAAGCAACAATTCTGTTGGAATCAACATTCCTGAACTGACTGAAAGTTACCAGTATCTCTTTAAAGCAATTGATACAGCATGTAGTAAATTTGTTTTTGTATTCAGTTTAGATAAGTCAAAATTCAGGTAATAATACTTGATAGTTTCCTATAATTATGAATTGGAGAAATTCATAATAGACATTATCATGAAAAATTGTGGTAACATTTAATTTTATAAATTTACTATAAAAAACACCTAAAATTCAAAGGCATACAGAATTTCAAACATTCAACATAAGATTATTTTTGACAAGATAAAAATAACATACCAAGAAATCAATTGGTAAATTTTAAACCATACTATCCACTTTTAATTTCAGTTGGAGACACAATCACTAAAAATGAATAAACTAATTTTGGTTTTTACCTCTTTCTGTGCAAAACTTCCAAAGTTATTATTAAACAAGTAAGAGATTCAAACTGCAGTCATTTTTAAGTGTTTAAATACAACCAGAAGCAGATAGTATTAAAATAAAAAGTATGAGCTAATGGCTAATTTCCTGCTCAAATTACATTTTTGAATATAGTTTTTGAAAGAAGCAAAAGAATCATGTACTTTCTAGCATAAACATCAATCACTGCAAACATGTAAGCTTGTATCTGAATCTATATTCTCTCAAATTCACAAGAATCTTATTCAAATTAAGAGCAACAGGCTTCCCCTGGGATTCTATCATGACAATAACTAATGTCTTTACCACAAGAACAATATAACACAGATCCTGAAACATAAATCATCTTGAACATATTTGATTCTAAGTGGATAAAATGTCCATTAAATCCAACAAACACAGCCAGTCTTCTTCCACATTTTTTCTCAGTATAAAACAATCACCTCAAAATGAGTATCTAAAAATAATCAAGCTAACATTCTATGCAAATGTTTTAAGATTTACGCAGCACACATGGGGAAACATTCACATGATTGGAACCATTTTTATGATTTCAAATGTATGATCATGAAACTGAATGGAAAGTGCTAATAATGCTCTAAGCTAGCATTTTGGTTAATGTATATCAGTTGTGTACAAAAAGTAAAGAGATAAAACTTTCAGCTGGGGGCCATATTTTCAGACAAAGTGTAAGCAATCAGTATTGAAAGTCTTATTGATTAAAAAACTTGACATCAGACCATCAAATGATTTTGTCTCAGAGCTGCAGCAAAAAAAAAAAAAGAAAAACTAAATGCAGGTCAAGATGTAATATTTTAGATAAATAAAAATTAAATCTTAACATATTTTCCCTTTAGCTTAAACCTTAAAGAATTCAATTTCTGAATATTTACTTTGACAATATTCCTTAAAACAAAAGCGATTATTGTTTTGTGTATTAATGTTTATTTTTTATAGCTTTTTTGGAAGATCAATAAAATATTTTAACATCCTCAGAAAAAATGGCCTAGTGGAAAAAACACATTTTTCTACTTTTACTGAAATATTTTTTATCATGTTTATTAATAGCTTGATATAATATGCTGCAAATACTGGCTTACATTCAATTACCAAATTTAAACATCAAGCTCGATATTCATGTAGAAAACTGAATCATGTTTATTAAATTGGCCTTGTGTCAAACATAACCGAACTCCCTGTAATTTACTCCAGATCAGAAGGTTGAAAAGATAAAAATGTTTGTTTGTATCAACAAATGAAAATTTATCAAACAGCACATCATTAAAGTTTATATGCATGTATAAAATTACTAAGCTGTGAAAATGTTCTAAGAGAAATAGTAGTAAAGAGTTTAAAGAATTAAGAGTTTGTTCATTTTAACAAAATATGTGTGAAGAATAAGAGAAGTCCATGTTTTCACTGTGTGTATCAACAGCATAGTAGTAAAGTCTTTGTTACTTTCTTTCATTTTGCGGATGGCAAGTAAGTTATGAGGAAGAAAACGCGATAAAGGAAAAATATACTTCTTGATGTTAAGTTTAGTAGTCACTTGAAGTATTTTGTTGTTGTTGTTGTCATCTTCTTTTTGTTGATGGTGAGTAATTAAGAAAGTTCATATGTGTGTTGCTGGGATAAGTGTCCAGTTCAGCAGTTTAAAATTTCTCTTGTTATATTGTAGCAGTGTCCTACTTGATACCCACTCCCTTCTGACTGGTTGGCCAATTGAGAATCATGGACAAGTAGTCAACTCAAAGTCCATGATCAACTCTAATCGCAAACTTTTTTCTTCTTAGGCAATAAAGATGAGAACAACCACGTAAATAGAATAAAATAACTTAGAGCCACTTCATATGTGTAATTTCATTTTCAGAATAATGGCAACTTACTGCAGGATAATTTTCTGCCCAGTCAGTCATGTATCTTTCGAGACATGATTGCCCAGGCATGTATCTCGTATGGCACTTAACTGACTGATATTATATAGTTATTAATATTTACAAAAATCGATTTTCTCTTTTTAATTTTTCTTTTATGATTTACATTGATTTGTTTATGAAATTATGTCATGGCTGTGTTACATTTCCCCGATTCACTTTCAGCTAAAATTATTTTAGAAGTGTGATTTAGACCAAGTAAAGAATTTGAACCTGATGTGCTGATTCTATTTTCTGTACCAATAACCATTACACTAGTTGCACAATCGACTGATAACTAAGCAGTAATGATGTTTGAATAGAAGCTAATTTAAGAATGCTTAATATCATTCTACCTTCCATTTTTCTTTTTTCTAGTTTGTCCTCATTTACAGTCCTTCTCTCCTACCTTCTTATCTTTTTTGCAAGTAGACTTATCTGACTCCTGTTAAGGTTGATTATGGGTGGTTGAGGGTAACAACATTTATATATATATGTATATATATATATGTTTGTGTGTGTGTGTCTTTATGAAGTTACTATAAACAAAAAATACAGTCACTGAAAATGAACTTTGATGCACATGAATAATGACAGTAACAATAAATTGACAACAAAGATTATAAAACAGACATTTCTTAGTTATAGATTTTATTTGTTTCACCTTGGTACAAGAAATTATATTTGACTGTTTCTCAGGATTGGATATTTCAAGCAATCTTCAATAAATTTACTCTGATAAAAATAATACTTCTTAACTTAACATCACAATAAGAAATCATTTTCTTATTTTATGTGCCATATATGCTCAAAATATGAGAAATCATGGCTCTCCACAACATCATATCTTTTTTTAGTTCAAAGTAATGTCTGTCTTTTTTTATCATTTTTTTTTTATATTGTTCTGCCAGCTTTTAGCACAAACTATCAGTTATTTACTGTTTCTCCCTTTGTCCTACTTGTTTTCAGCATGTCCTGTGAGCATTAAAATCTCTCAGCCATCTTTCCTCATTATATGTTCCAGAAATTTTAACTATTTCTTTCTGATTTTATGTACAAGTGTCCCTATGTTTTCATCTTCATTAAAACTACTTTGTTGCTCAAATCATCTGCCCATAATATCTTCAGCACCACTAATATATGGTTCATGTCTTGACCATATATATATATATATATATATATATATATAAAGAGAGAGATGACCACACATGCATCTATTCATGTATAAATGTGCATCATTATATACAAAAGACAAGTATACAAGGTTTTACAAAAACATTGCCTGAAGAAAGATGCAAACACCACAACAGACAATCTTTCTGCCAGTTACGGAATAGTCATATTTTTATACCCATTAGACAAAAAAGATTTAAGTATAAAAATCCAATTTCACAAATATATCTACTTAGTTTTAATCAAGAATGTTCTTGCTTTTTTTAAATTTACGACAACTGTGAGTATCTGACTTTCTTTTCACGGCCTTTTTCTTGTTCAGAAATTTGAAACCTTTTGCTTTTTAGAATCAATATTGTCATTTAAAAAACACACACACACAATAAGGTTGAATATTCTTTAACATTGTAATCTAAATAAATTTAATTCATCAGTTGTAAATGAAACCCTTCATAAAATATTCTAACAAAAATTAATAATTACTACTAAAGAGCTAATTTAAGTTAACTAGTTCTTTATTTGTTTTTAGGCATTAATATTTTAAATAAATTATTCAATAACTAATAAAATTTAGCATTTTTAAATTAGATTTGTTTTGAAATGTGACTACAAGGTCTTAGAATAAAGGAAACAGTAGTGACTTATCTGGTAAGTTCTTTCATTTTGTCAAATTTAGAAATAGGGAATATAGGATTGTCCCTCTTGTCTGCCAAAGAACTTTCGCTGTGTTTGGACATGTAGACTACTTAATTTCATTCAGTTTGTGAATTTTAGTTTTTAAAACTTCTGTTATTAAGTATCGCATTCTGTGATGACAGATCTGCCATGAAAGATGAAAAGAACATGGATACAAATTCACCATGGATGATCTTGTGGTTAAAACACTTTCTATACATTTTCAGCTTAGTAAATAGCTTTCACTTAATTAAATCAGAATTATAGTCAGTTTCATTATGGTGAGCAACTAATGTATTGACTGCGTTGTTTAGTAAAAGGTCTCTTTTGTGTTCAGATAAGCTTTTATTTAAATTCAATCAGATTTTTCCTATATATTTCTTGTGACAATAATTTCAGGTGATAGAGTAAGTTTTAGCTTTTGTTCCCTATTAAGCCTTTTTACTGTTTTAGAAGGAATTGTAACAAAGACAAAATTTTAATTCAGAAATATTAAATTTCTACATTCCCTGCCTGTGTATAAGCATAACGAACACTTGGATTCTTATATTCCCCCTCCTCTTCTGACACACATAAAATTCCTGCGACAAAAACATTATTTAAATCTGATGAATTCCTAAAGAGCCTTTTGCCATTAATTTTCCATATATATATATATATATATATATATATATATGAATACATTTATTCATATTGTCCTTTTACAGATATATGCTAACTGAAGATAGTAAAAAAAAAAAGTTAGTTAATAAAGCTATGTCTTATTTTTATAAGTAAACATGTGTAAATGAAAAGGTGCTATCTAAATACCTACCCATACATCAATGTAGGTATATATATGTATATATATGTGTGTGTGTGTGTGTGTGTTGGCATTATAATAGTGAGTAAATGAGCAATGGGGCAAACCACTTCCATATAATTACCCTCAATGCAGTAAGAGAAAAAAAGGTTGTTACAGCCATTGTCAGCTTCGACAGAGGGCCTCCATTGCAAATCTAATTTGATGATAAATCACAGGTCTGCAAGTCAACCAATCTATGGTTCCATTACAAGACCAATGTACATTATCCCACATTAGAAGAAGAAAATTCATAGCAGAATAAAAACCTTTTCTTTTCCTACATCAGCTTTTCTGTTGGTTTTTGCAAAAGGTGAATAGCACTTATTTAATAAATATTGAAATGTTGACAAAAGGATTTTATCAATATAGCATGAGTGAAAGAATATTCTATCTTTTTAATCTGTAGTCCTATGCTATAACTATGTAGCTTTTTCTATTTTCTTTTTGTTATCTATTATGATTCAAACATCTACTTTCCTTATCTTATGAATTTTAACATTTGTGTAAAGTTAAAAGCAATATCTGTTTTATGTATTCTGTATGGGGAATATTTACAATGTTTAGTTTTGATTCTGAGTACTCCATATTTGTGTTCTTGTACCATACTAAGTTTGAGCTAAATAAATATCAATATTTAAAATGTAGGGTTTAGTTAAAGAAATGAAAAGGAATTTTAAATTTTTAAACATTATAATTAACAACTTACTCTAACTTGACCACATGATGGACATAAACAGTAAAAGTACAATGACAATACTAATCATAATAAATGAGATGCTATGGAACCATGTGAGGCATTTCCAATGTAGACCATCGCACAAATAATGCATTCCAACACAGCATCAAACAATAAATAGGCCTATTGTAAGACCTTATAGCCACTGTCAAAAATGAAAGTTAAAATAGTATATATATATATATGTATGTATGTGTGTGTGTGTGTGTGTGCGTGTTGAGTTGTGATAATATTTAGCACCAAAATAGCTGCTATTTTTGGCAGTTTTACAGAAAAAAGTATTTTAGGAAGTATTTTAGAAAAGTTTTTTTTTTTATTGTAAAATGCTCAATATTGGGATAGGGATAGAAAGTTGATAGGTTTAATGTAAAGAATGAGACATTTTAACTAAGCAAGTTCATCATCGATAAAAATTCCAGCCCTGCTGATTGACGACATCATAATGGTGAAGTCAGCATGAAACTGCTCATTTAAAATGACAAATTCTTTGTATTAAACTTATATATATATGGTTGGCATAAGCTCAATACATATCAAGGTATGAAACTGATAATCACCATGTACTGTCGATTCCTTTGTATATATAATTCTTTTAATCATTTTACCCCAAACAAGGCAGGACTGCCACTCGTGCATAGGGGGTTATAATAGAAAAAAACAAAAAAAAAATGGGTATATACATATATATAGTATATTCACATATACTAAATTTCATTTTGTATCCCAAGTAGTTTCTAAAGAATTAATGGATTTTATATATAATCCAATATTATCTATTATTACTTAAATCTTATATTTCGTGGATACATGTGTTTGGATAGTTGCCCTATTTTTTGAGGGAGGCAAATTACATCTACTGATATATACATATAAAATAATATTATTCAAGCAATATTATTTTTGCCATAAACTATATTTTGTAGTCAAATCAGTAGATATATAAGAAAAATTAATATTCATGACCAAATATAGGTATGTTGTACCTTGAAAGGTTAGTAAATCTGATAGATCATCTCAGATTAAAAGAACAGCTTAATACAAAGTTTTGTTTGAAATTAAAAAATCCAGGCTCAAATTATTACATTACTGGTGCCACTGTTTGTAATGATCATCTGGAAGACAGGCCTTTGGCTTACTTTTGTTGGCACTTTAGCATCAATAATATATTTAATTTTTCCTGAAACTGGATCAAATCAGATAAATAGTGCAGAACAACTATCATGTAGATAAAAACAAATAAATATTAAAAATGTCTTAAAGAAAAAAAATCTGGTTTTCTAAGTCAACATCAAAATAAGTATTTAAGAAAAATAATGTGAAAGATTTGATTTATTCAAAACACTATTGATGCATTAATGCCATTTGACTGATAAAATTGACTTTGTGAGTGGAAAAGTTCTGTGTAGAGCCTGTATGTAAGTTTTCATTGAATAACTTTTCTTTTTCTGTCTGCTACACAAAAACAAGGTTTGCAGTTGTTTTTGAGTACCAGTCATCCATCTTTCATATTTGATTTTTTTTTACCCTTCTATCTGTATATAAAACTTTAACTATAAACAATGATATAAAGACATGACATCCTTTGTATAAACTACGCCAATAATTGTATATAATGATTTGTTCTTTCATCTAGAGCATTCAGTAGCCTCAAGGCATTTTGAAAATAAAGATTTTTGAATGACTGATGAAGTTAAGCAATGTTTATACTAATGCTCGTCTAAATCATAAATGATTTAGATGCCGTACAGACAATAATTCAGCTTTAAGATACTATTGCTCTAGTTGTAGTTAAGAGATTATAGAAATAAAACAAAAACAGGTTTTCTGCCTCAAATCAAATTCACAAATTCCTGAGATCTATATGGAAACTGCTCTGACAACATTTTTCCTCCCTGGTGCACTAACCACATGAATTTAAATATGATACTAGATTGGATATGCATTGTAGTCTAACAGATATCAGCTCAGAATGGGAAATTGGTAAAGCTGAATTCAAATTCTAGTTGAATTTGTCTCCTCCACTTATGCACAAGTACCCTTGAGAAATGCATGAATCCATCTCTTCTCTCTCCAGCTAGGGATAAATAGCAAGACAGATTTCTATAAACTTGGTTGGCAACCAGTCTACTACAAAAAAATGGCAACCTGAGAAAATCTTCTTCCTAGTCAGTCATAGTTCAGAAAATACATGATTGGCCAACTATATACCATGTATGGCACTTAACTGACTGACTAGATTGGTATCTAGGTCCCATCCTATTACTGTCAAAATAACTAAATACAACTGCCACTTTGACTCCCTTGGTTCCTTGATAACAACAATCAAATGAAACATTAATTACCATCTTCAGTCTTTTTAAATCCTGTTCATCTTTTGTCCTTCCTATTCTCAGTCTTCTCTTTCATATTTACTCCCTGTAACACAACTATGGATAAAAATGTCAAATTATTGAACTGTAGTGTCGGAGTCTGCATACGTTTAACACATTAATATTTAACCTACTCATCTCCTATTTTATTTGCTATAACTAGCCACATTGATTTAGTATACTGGCATTTCAAGTCTCATTATCTCATTATACACCCCAGGCCGAAAGTTTGGGGCCACACTCTGGATGCATACTAGTGGCATTCCTGCCTCACTTAGAGTGAAATGATTTATATATATATATATATACACACCAAGTTTTTCTCCTTCATAAAGGAAAACATTCTCTTGACCCTGTCTTAGTGGTGTCAGTAACATTATGATTTTGACTAAAAGTAATGCTATATACTCCATTCTTAACCTGTGTATTGGCAAAAAAATTTCTCTCTGAATCTCTCCCTTAGCTAAGTCTACTCCTACGTGTTGTGTCCTTTCAAGACATAGGTGATCATGGTTCTTCACAAATTCATTTCCTTTGTAAAATTTCTTTTTAATATCCCACCAAGTCCCTCGTCTGTCATCCTTTAACATGTCTTGTGGGAGTCAAATTTTCCAAATATTCTTTCCTTATTATAGACACTAGAAATTTCCTTAGTTTCTTTCTGATGTTAAATAAAAGTGTTTATTTAGTTTTCGTTTTTCTCTAAAACATTGTTGTTGCTCATATGTTAAGTCAATAGCAAAACTACAAAAGCAACTTGTGAATGGGGGCAAAATATTTGGAGTTAGGAATTTTCCAACAAAGAAAGGACATTAGCAACAATGGTCACTGAACAATTATCTAGTAAATGTTTGCATCAACCACAAAATAGTTGAAATGCCAGGACCCTAAATCAATGTGACTAGCTATAGAAAATTAACTAGAAGATAAGTAGGTTAAATATTAATGTATTAAGTGCATGCAGACTCCAACACTACAATTCAATAACTTGATATTTTATCCCTAGTTTGCATGCCTAGTTTTTAATTCAGTTTTTCTTCTTAGTTGTTTGTCAACCAATATTAGAGAGTCGAGTCAATCCTGCTTTCTCTGTGTAACCTTATCAAATAAGATATGTTTAAGAATAAGATTATAAATATCATAAAAACTGCTTCATTTTCAATGCAGTATTTGGGACTATAAAAAATACAATGGTTTTTTTTTTTTTGCACTGATATTTATCAAAGAATGACTTCAGGCCAGTTTCTTTTAATTGAACCACTAACATATACAAACAAACATAAAAATAATCAACTATAAAAGAAGTTCTCAGATTATCAGATAAACATTGTTTTCTTTAAGTCTAGAAAAGTACAGACAAGTAAAAACCAAATTTTTCAAAAGAGGTAAGAAAGAAATAACAATGGTTCTTATTTTTTTACTCATATGAAATGTTTGAAATTCTTTCTTCATTTTGATTTTCAACAAAACCTTATTTTCTTTCTGAGATTTCTTGTCTCTTCCTTATATGATTTTATGAATGCAAGATTTCAGTGGCCAGCAGCAACAAAAAAAAAAATAAGCAATTAACATTCTTTGTGATCAAACCACAAATGTGTTTATAATCACTCATTTCATTGTCTTCATACGAGCACAATTCACTGTTAACCTCCTGACTTTAGATAGAAAAAAATATTTCCATCAACAAAAACATAATTAAACACATTCAATTCAAAACCAAATTTTATTCTCAATTACAAAAGTTTTCTTTTATAATTTTTTCATTTCAAACCCATCTTTCCACCAATGAATGTCCAATCAGTGAGTTTTCAACTGTTTGGTTAAATCAACAAAATGCCAATATAGTAGACAAATGAAATGAAAGTATATTTCTGAAACTCTGAGATTGTTAGTATTTTTTTTTGTGTGTGTGTGTGTTGGAGAATATAAATTCAATTCATTAGACAATGTGAATCAAATATACTGAAAATTTATACAAAAGTTTTTAAAAACAGTTTCTGGCCATGTTGTTAACTTGCTTTATTCACTGTTTCCTAGTATAATTACTTTGATTGAATTACGAAAAAATAAATTTTTCTTTTGTAAGAATCATATTGATCAACAATTGTTCATAAACAGCAACTCATTGGTAAATGGTTTTAATTGATTATCTCATTACACATTCTAGGCCAAAAGTTTGGGGCCACCCTCAGGATTTAATAATTACCAAGTTTCTTATTTTGGTTTAATTAACTTTTACTGAGCTAGGATCCTGAAATATTAACATTTTTAACCCATTATTGCATGGTATCCAATTTGTTAGAGATAGGGTTTACCTAAACTTTAAAATCTATCAACCTTAAGATTGCCACTAACCAGCAAAGCAGATTAGGCAAAAATAGCTAAAATTAGAAAGAGGCTTCATGCTGTAATGGGTTGATTAAATTATTATTAATATTATTGAATATATGATAAAACCCTTAAAAAAAAGTCCCTACAGCTCAAAGTGAGCTAATAAACTTATTTAAAAAAATCATGCAGCCTTCAATTTTAAAAGTTTTTTTTGCCTATAGTGTACATAGTTGATCCAATTTTAATTGCTGAATATTTTAATGTAAATTATTTCATAAAATATTACCTCTATCCACTGGTGTGCAAAAGTGGTGGTGAAGGGCATCCATATCAGAATGGCATTTAATCAAAATTTGAAATAATGTAATTATTTCATATTTAATTTGTTTTTCCATGTTTAAAACGTATCCCTTTCTCTCACCTCTCAGTACAAGGACACCCTATTTAGGTCTTAGGGGTATGCAATCAAGGAGAAGGCCTCACTAAACCTCTGCACTTCACTGCCTCTGTTTATTAAATTTATAGTATAAAATCTGTATGCAAATGTCACAATTATTATGAGACAGATGTAGTAATAAGTAATAATAATAACTATTAACCTGTGATATCAGAATCAAACAAGTACAGAAATTTACTAACCGGGAAGTGTTATAATGGCTAATGAAAAATGTGGCAATGAAATTTAAAGTCATTAAAATAGCAAAAGATGTCAAACATTGCAAGCTTCTTTTTCTTATTTCAATTGTGTTGTATCCTG
The DNA here is from genome assembly GCA_037127315.1 of Ascarosepion bandense. Taxonomy (NCBI): domain Eukaryota; kingdom Metazoa; phylum Mollusca; class Cephalopoda; order Sepiida; family Sepiidae; genus Ascarosepion; species Ascarosepion bandense. The sequence goes on from JBBBDQ010000365.1 coordinate 3,531,923, forward strand.
GACAAGGGTACAATTTAACAAGGTGTAAATCCAAGTGAAAAGATTACTAAACCAGGCAAAATAGAATAAAACATTTATTCAGCACAAGAATTATTACAGATGAGAATAGTACTACTAGATTCTAACTTGTAAACAAGGCTCACTAGTGAAAATGTTCTTGTTATTCATGATAGTCTTCATCCACCATAGTGTTCATAAAAGGTGCTGGGATATTCCATTATAACAGACTGTAAATATTCTAGCATACTACATTCCTTAGTTCCACCATTTCTAGCCTTTACATTTAAAACCCATTATGTCATGGACACTGAAGTGAACAACTCACTTTACTTTTATACCGGATTAGTAAAAAAGAAGTTCCATACAGACAGCTTTTTTCCAAGAATTTATACATTTGAGAAGAGACTCCAGAGTGGATGTTTCTCTGATCACTACGATTCTCACTTCTTCAAGTCTAGCATCAATCATTATCTTTCCTACATATTTCCATTTTATGGACCTTTTTTCTCTTACTCTTGTTGTAATTTGTTGCAGATTATCAGAAGGCTATAGGTTAAATTAGGTCCCTCCACAGACAATTTGTATTTTTGCATTTAAGAAGTAAGAATTAAGATGAAAATTTGGTTGACAAAACTTAATCATTTAACAAATTAACAACAATTCTTATGTCAAAGGTTTAGACATGTGAAAAGTGAATGGGATATGAAATATGGAATAAAAGTATTTCATAAATAAAGTTCTTGGAAAATATGTCGACAAGAGTTTTCTACCTTTGAATGTAAATTAAAAGATTTGTACGTAACTTGAGATTTAGATTCAGGACTCAAAATCAGACGATAATGAGAATATTTCATTCAAGAACGAGTCTCACTTAGGATTGATGAAGTCTTTGAAGTAGTTGAATTTTTATAAATGACAGATTTTCATTTCCTAACTAGGGTTCATTTCCAACTGGTGTATTTTAAGCATGTTTTATTTTTCATACTGTCTGGCCACGCATCAATTGTGTGGGTTGACAGTTATTTAAATTCTAGGAAAAGGTGGTTCTAAGAAATGTTGACCAATCAGTGTTCAGCATATTGTCTCCCACAACTTGCATAGCAACAAACTTGGGGAGGCTTGTTGTCGCTGTTCTCGACCATAATTCAGTTAAAATGTGAACTGTAACATTCTGATCATTCATACAACAATCTCCTTCAGTATGCCTCTACCTAATTGGTGAACATTAGTAAAGGAAAGTATTAAAATTTTGTTGGTACAAAAGAAATGAGTCCTGAATTGCTATGTGATATATTTTCTCCTATATGGCAGTGAATGCTGGAAAATTTCTTCATAAATGAAAAGGCAACAGAGATTTTGATCTATGAAAGGACGCTGTGAAATATAATAATTTTATAACCTTAATTTATAAATAGACCAACAAACACAAACCTATGTTGAATTAAATGTAATCGTGAATATAGATAGAAAATAGACATTATAAATAATTTAATAATGTACATATATCTTCTTGCTGCACAAAATTCTATAATGAGTTTAAAATATAAAGCAAACATTAATACAGTTTTTCAGACCATGTAAAAAAAACACTAATCTTACAGAAACAACTAACAATAATGCAAATTATAAACTATAAATAAAACACCATTAAAGCATCCTACTGAAACCAGTTATATAATAATTACTAATTAGTAGAAAATATTTGACAAAGATTAATATATTAATATGTATTTTACCTACTGTAAGAAATAGATCTAAATCATTACTTAAAAAAATAAAGAATTTTTACAATTACAAAATTGTAGCTAATGTTATTTATTAATTTTCTTGACATTGGGAGATTGTTTCTCTAGTAATAATATAAATAACTATTGCCTAGTTATTCAAATCTTATGCCAACTCAGAAAAATCAAACAATTACACATAATAGAAAAATATTATATATAAATAGTAAAAAAATGACTTATTAAAAAAGCCTTAAACATAAAAATTAAATGAACCTAGTTATAATATTTCATTCCGTTTAGAAAAAAACTTATTAAATACATTTTAGTAATTTAAAAAAATAAAAAACTATACTAATGATGAGTTATTTCAAATTAGTATGTAATATAATATGAAATAAATTTCATTTTTAAAATGAATATAAATTTCTTTTACATAAACTGTTAAAGCTGAAAGGATTCAGAATTTGGACATAATATATAAACATTTAGCTTTAATGTTAAATAACTTGGAAAGCAGAAAAATGCAAAAGGATTCTTTGTTGATCTTTAATAAAATTTGTATAAATGTAACTATATATAAATATGTATAATAAAATTTAAATATCAGTAAGTTTGTTATTGTCGTTTGTAAACATGCCCAAAGATGAGTTTTTCTACTGATGTAGATAGATAGATTAGTGTTTTGCAGCTTATTTAAAACTAGAAAATATTTTCAGTTTTTAAGAATTTGAAGTGGGAAATAACCCATAGTTGGGGGAGAAATGGTAAAGTCATACTTTTCTCAAGGGTATTTGTGTCAATATAACAAACTTGAATGGTATTTGGTTTTCAAATTTTCAACACACATCCAAACTTACAGCACCTGGTTTTCTCAAGGTGTCATCAATCTAGATACTGAAGAAGTTGGAAATTAACTTTAGAGATTGTATGAGAACCAGTCTTTTAGCCTGCTATGGCTATGTGTATATATATATATATATATATATATGCACACACACACAGAGGATGTGATGAGTAAACTGTCCCCATTTCATATTTTTTTTATTTTGTTTATGATAGTCATCTTTGTTTTTGATTTTGTCAATCACAATATAGTAGGGCCAGTTGGGCACCAACTATGAGAAAAAGAGTACCAAGATGTGCTCCAATAAAAGCATCTTCATTGTTTGGGTGCCAATCTGAGGATGGTGCAGAGGATTCAGAAAGAGTTGGTTGAGTATAACAGTGATTACAAAAGTCTTTGGGGTGATCACTACTGATGACAACATTATGCCTCTCTTCATCTTCCAACAGGGCTTCAGACTCAACACAGAAATGTACATCAAGTGCCTTGAGGAGGTAGCATTGTTCTGGATTAATACAGTTGCTGCTGGTAGACACTATATCTAGCAACAGGACTGTGCACCATGCCACACAAGCATGAGAATCCAGCCATGGCTTTCAGACAATATCTATGACCACATGACCTCTTACATCTGGCCACCTAACTCCCCAGATGGCAAGCATCTTGATTATTATGTGTGGGGTACAATTGGGAAAGTGACCAACAAAATTTCCTTTAACACCTGAAGATGAACTGAAGGCAACAATTATGAAAGCATTCAACAAATTTCATCAACAGGGAAAATCCACAAGAGATGCAGCAGATTCTGTGGTTGGAGCCAACAGAAATTTTATAGAATAAATTTACTCTTTAGTATTTCAAGATATTTTTTGTGCAATTTTGGTAAATATATCTGTTAATATGAGATGTAAGTTATTTTCCTTTTTGGCTTATATATATATATATATATATATATATAGATATTTAGGGCATAAAGACTCTGACTGACACCAAATTGGTCAAGTTTTGATCCTGGCCAGAAGCAAGTAGATATTTAGTCACACTGATGAGCTGTATGTGGATGACAAATATATTGGTAGGTCTGTTGGCTCTAGGTTAGCTTCTTACTTATTTATTGCTCTGCTATTGTATTGAGCACTTTACATGTTAGGTTCCTTGTCTCAGGGTTTTTTCTTTTGACTTGTACTTTGACTAATGTTCAAGTGCTTAGTTCATTTCTCTTTTTGTTTCCATTTTTCCCCTCCACATGTATACTCGATGGGTTTTTGAGATGTGTTCAAAGATAAATTTACAGTTTTATATATATATATATATATATATATGTGTGTGTGTGTGTGTTGAGTTTTGATAATGTTTACACCAAGATTGTTGATTTTTACGGTAGTTTTAACAGTAGTTAAGGTATTTTGGCATACAGATTTTTTAACGTAAAGTGCTCAATATCAGGATAGAGCACTGATAGTTTTACTGTCAAAAATTTGTCACTTTAACTGATAAAGTTAATGTTGATTTCAAAGTTTCATGAGGTCAGTTGAAGTGACAAATTCTTTGCACTAAAACTATATATGTATGAAAAAATGATAATTATATGATGTCCAAAATCTCCTGAACTCAAAAACCTTCTAGAATATCAATAATAATTAAGGTTAATCATTTAACAGATGGACAATATGATAGAATTAGTAATTATAAAACAAACACATTGACAAATATAAACATTACTTTGCAGTAGAAGAGAAAGAGAAAGAAAAAGAAAGAGGAATAAAGATTAAAAGAAAGGCTATTCTGTTTATATGGCAGGTCTTCAGACATTCTCAAAAAGTGTATAACAATAACAATAATACAATTGTAAAAATACATAAAAATTGCATAAATTTAACATTTTCAGGGTAGCAGAACATCTGAAAAATGTGCACAATACATAACATATATATATATTTTAAAATTTGTGTATTTAGGCAGTAAATTTTCTTCTAAACATGTCAGATTAAATAAATTGAAAACAATATGTTTGCTTTTTCTGAATAAAATTTGTTCATACTCACAGATAATCTTTTGCATATTACAATCAAAAGATGTTAGAAATGAACATTTGTAAAAAGAACAGTTTTTCCATGCTTTAACACATGCATGACTATGATATTACAACATATAAAGAAATACCATTGTGGATAATTTTCACGGTCTAATGAATGCTAGCAATTTGTCAATCGTTATATTTGAAGCAGGGAAAAAATGTACAGTAACTTTTAACAATACTGTTTTCCAGTTACATTTGTTACCATAACTCACACTCCTGAAGATGACCTCAGAAAGAGGTTGAAAGTACTTGGGTACCCTAAGAAATGAATGAAAATAATATCTCACAATGTTAAAGCTCATTTCTGACATCTTTTGATTGTAATATACGAAAGATTATACATGAGTATGAATGTATTTTATTAAAAATAAGCAAATATATTGTTTTCAATTTATTTAATCTTACATGTTTAAAATTATATATATATATAGTAGCAAGCATAAAGATCAGAACGATGCTAAGAAAAAGTCTAAATGTGAAAGAACGTTTTATTTTAAAGCGCCATGGAACATTTTATCAAAGAAATATAAGGATATAAAGGAAAATTATAAAATTCCAAAATATTATATAATAATGGAATTACGTAATTTACTTCTATAACCATTTTTTTCCTTGATAAAATGTTCTTTGAGGCTTTAAAATAAAAAGTTATTTAATATTTAGATGTTTTTTTTATCATTGTTCTGATCTTTATGCCCACTACTGTATATATATTTGTCTAGGTTTCTGAGATGTATTTATATTATTGACATTGTTCAGATTGTTGTCCTCATCTTTATTGTTATATTCACTATGTTTCAATTGTTATATGCTCTGACCTTCTAGTGACGGAAATTTTGAACTGAGCCCCTCATTTAAATCACTAGAGTAGATTGCTCTCATTCCATGAGTCATGCCACTTCTGGATGTCTTAGTTCTCTCCATTTAACTCAACTCTCTAAATTTTTGTTCATCACTACTCTCATCAGGTATTGAACTCACAACTCTTTAAGTCAATGTTTTTGTCCACTAGACCATGTTATGGTTATGGCAAAATTCTTTATTTTTCTTAGACCTTAGTGATATGGACCTGGTATGGGATCATAAAATAATGAGTCAACACGGTGGTAGGTCAAAAACATGTATTACGTCAACAAGAGATACCAACAAAGAAAAAGAGTAATAATAGTTTGACTACAAGTGACCGACAGACAGACAGACAGACTAGGCTGAGTTGAACTGAACTGAAGTCAGACTGGAAATCGGTGTCTCTGTTGCCCAGGCTCTGTCCTCAAGAGTAATTAACTCTCGGTTAATATAGGCAAAGAAGAGTCCATTATTAAGTGGGTAACTCCCCACAAGACTTAGTTTTCATATTATTTCTTCTGCCAGTGTAATGATGTTCGATTTTAGTGAAACAGCCCAACAAACCAAAATGATCTTGCTAAGTGCATAATTAAGCACAAGAAATTTGTCATGTGTAAATTCATAAAAAGAAAATTACTTGAAATATAAATGCATTTTTTGAAGTAAAAGAAAACTAAAAAAAAAAATGAAGATGAATGCTTAACTGAAATAAAATAATAATCTTAATTTCTAAGAATGTAATTTTTTAACTTTAATTAAGGTTCCTTCATACACCACATAGAAATCATTATCTCACATATGTACAGTAGATGATGTATAATTCATGATATCACATATCTATAATGGTTGGTGAATAATTCATTATATCGTATGTCTACAGTAGATAGTGTATAATCCATTACATATCTACATTGAATGATGATTCACGCTGTGTCATTTTTGACACCATCCAACAAGAAACAGGTTTATTGAAAGACTTCATAACCACCGTAAAAAAGAAAAAGTTGAAATGAAGAGCCAACAATGTTTCCAGTGTCATCCTTCAAGGTATCACTGTAAGGCAAAAGAAGAAAAGGCAAACAGAAAAAAAATGGGCTGATAACATCACTGAATAGACTGAAAGATCTTTCACAGAGACTCGGATATTGACATGTAGAAGATTGCTGAAACACATTTACCATATCCAATCCTTTGTTTCCTCTCAGATTAAACTTACTAAATATTGATATATATAGCTAGGAATATTAAATCGTTTTGAGTTTAAAAATGTGTTTTTTTGACAGTATTTGTTTATTTCTACTATTATATTTTATATTTCAGACCGCACTTGGTCCTTCATCAGAAACAAATGATTTTAAAATTTTAATTAGTATCGTATTTCGCATCAGTGAAGAGTTTGTTTACATCACATGACGCGTTTGTTTACATCACGTGATGCGTTTGTGGAGAGAGTTTTTGTTTTTACATCAAGTGATGTTGAAAGCGACAGATTTTTTTAAAATTATGCTTGTAAACGTAAACCTATCTTTAATAATGCTTGTAAATTTGTTTTAGAAAAAATTATTTTTTAAACTTTTTTAGATACATTTTAAAAAATATTTTTAAAAAAATTCTGTCACTTTCAACGTCACTTGATGTAAATACAAAAATTCTCTCCACAAATGCGTCACGTGATGTAAACAAACTCTTCACTGACGCTCTCGCGAAATACGTTACTAATTCAAATTTTAAAATCATTTGTTTCTAATGAAGGACTGAAATATAAAATATAATAGTAGAAATAAACAAATACTGTCAAAAAAACACATTTTTAAACTCAAAACGTTTTAATATTCTTTCCTATACATATTAAGACAGTATACGTGGATCATCACTATGATATATATAGCTATATATTCTTCCAAGAATTTCTTGGACAACTGATCTCATTTTTGTGTAGTAAACATTGTGACTACAATATAGCATTCTTTTTCTTCTATGTGCTATATGTCTTCAAGGTATTAACAATAATGGCTCTCCACAATTTCTTGTTTTTTCTACCTCTTCCTAAATTTTATCTTATTATCTTACTTAAACCATTTTTGGTCAACCATTTACAGAAGCATATTTAGATAAGTTATACCAGCTTTTCCACTCTTCTCTTGATTTCAATATATCCTGTGAGTGTCAAATTTTCTAAACATTCTTTCCTCATTATGTTCCTTAGAAATTTCAACTATTTCTGATGTTAAGTAGAAGTGTCCCTTTTGTTTCTATTTTCTTGAAAATTTTGTTGCTGTTTACATATTTAGTCCATTATATTCTTAGCAACCATTTTTAAAATTATATTTCTTTTTTATTCAGACTTTGTGAATTCACTACTATATAGGAGGACTGATATTACATGACATTTCAATACACTTTTATTTCTAATGAAAATTTCTGGTTTCTTAATATTTTTCTTAGCTTTTAGCAATCGTATTTCGCTATCTATACTTTAGTATATTCAATTTGTAATTTGCATGTTGAACCGTTTATTTCACTGGCAAACATGTTTTGTCTTCTTGCTATTGATGTTTAGTTCTTTATCTTGTTTTCCTTCATTATCTTCTGTAAAAGTTCCTTTAGTTTACTTTATTTTTAAAAAAAATTATCCTATGCTTATAAATATGATGCTTCTTTTTCCATTATTTCAAATCAGAAACATACAGGCATGTTTTCTTTTTTGGGATTATCTTTGTACATCTGAAGAAGATGATATATAAGCACAAATGTTTTTCATGCAATATACGTGACATCAAAAATGAATTCAGTTGTCTCACTAAACACACTGTTCTTGTGAAATTAAATTTTCTGCTGGCACTGGATAATTGGCATATCAAAATATCCAACAACAAAAGCAACTGACCCTGAAGTTTGAAAACATTACAATATTGTTCTCATGAAACGCCGAAGTTGGCATGACTGAAATAACATAGCACAGCTAAGTGACAACCTTCTTCATGTTAATTAATGGTCTATCCTTATTTTGATATCAAGCAATTTATGACAACAAATCTGCTTGCCAAAATGGCTTTTTTTCCAACAAACTACAGAAAAAACAACAAAATAAATTTATATTACGTAACTTTAAATAAGCAGGTTCATGCTGACTTCATAATGGTGTCCTCACAAAATTTCTAAAACGTCAATGTTCTATCTACCCACTCCTAATATTGGGCACTTTGCAGTAAAAAAAGTCTGCTTCCTGAAGTGTCTTTTATCAGTAAAACTACTGAAAAAGCAACAATCTTGTTACCAAAACTTATCACAACTCAACACACATGCATACACACACAGATTATATATATATATAATGTGTGTGTACTCTTAAATTATGCTATGATTTAAAAGTGCTTAATAACAGAGAGGATATGCAAATATAAAATAAGACAATGATATTAACACAAAGTAGCAGCATTTTGTTTCATTCTTGAATGCTATCTTTATTGTTTAAATAAAGTGTTTTATTTACTAACTATCAGTCTACCAAAGTACCTAATAATCAACTTATTTATCTCTTAGTATTTCACAATTTACATGTTGAAGATGTCAATTCAGTATGAATAATGGAAAGTTAATTGACTTGTCATCATTAGTAACAAAACAATGGCTTTTATAATCAGTCATTGCAATAAAAACACATTGCCGCATACAGATTCATATACTTTCATTGCAAAATACTAGATGGATACAACAATTCAAACTTCTTTTGTTTAATTTTATAATTTTAAGATTTTAAATTATTTTGTAGAAGAAACAAAGGAGTCTATTTGAAATGGATATCAATCAAAATGAGGTTAGATTAATGCCACTGGAACTTTACTAATTTCATGAAATTACTGTAAAATTACAAAGGAAAAAGTCTTTTTGTATAATTTAAATTTTATTTTTTACCACAAAAATAAAATAAAGTGATGCATAGTCTTTCCTATTTTATTTATTCAATTAAATACTTAGTTTGTAATCTATAACAAATATGTCACTGGATTTTGTAGAATAGTTGTTCAATTAATTTTCTATTTTGAAATGTATACAAAGTTCCATAAGTTTCTCATTTAAATCAACATTTAAAATTAAATTTTCTTATCTGTCTAAAGACAACAACATAATTTGTGTTGGCAATAATATAAGATTCTGCTTCATGTATCTACTGGTGTAAAAATTAAATTTATATAAAGGTTCAATCTCTAAATTTTGGTTTATCAAGTCTCCTGTTTGGCACAGTGTTTGATATTCATATGAAAGACTCAGTCTCATGAAGCTATTTAAAAACATAGTCTCATTCACTAAAGCTTAACCTCATACTTAGTCTGTATCTTGTACAGAGCTGCATTCATTCATGCTTACCTTGTATCATGTAGAGAATTTCATTAACTCATGCTTACCCTGTACCTTGTAGAGAATTTCATGAACTCATGCTTACCCTGTACCTTGTACAAAGATTCATTCTCTCATGCTTAGCTTGTACCTTGTACAGATCTTTATTCACTCATGCTTACTCTGTACACAGCCCCATTTACTCCTGCTTACCATGTACAGTACTGTGTAAAAGTATTAGGACAAGAACTATTTTATCTTTTATGAGGCATATTGACAAAAAATAAAACAATTTAATTAAAGATATTTTATTTGGTTTACTTAACAAATGCTTTAACAAGAAAAAAAATACTTGTTACAAAATAAATTTAATATTTAGTATAATAGTCTTTTGATTTGATCACAGCCTTCATTCTGTCAGTCAATGATCAACTTTTTTCAATGTATCTAATGGTATCTCCTGCCAAGCAGCTTGTATTTGTCTCCAAATAAGAAAAAAATCAGTCATATCCAAGGCTAATAGAATAATGAGTAGTTTCAAAATAACTTGTTTAATAGAAAATAGGAAAAATTAAATATAACTTCTTTTTAATACATTCCTTTTACATTTAGTTTTAAATAATCAATATTTATTAGCAATTTACTTGGCTTTTCACCCTGTATTTGAATTTCAGTGAAGTTTTTAGGAAAATCACCCCTGTCCTAATACTTTTGTACACTACCGGTAGTGGGCAAAAGTGTTAGGACAGGGGGTGATTTTAAACTTTATTTTTATGCCTCATAAAAGCTAAAATTGTTCTTGTCCTAATACTGTACTGTACTGTACCTCATTCACTTATACTTATTTTCTGCCTGGCTTTTACTCTACTTTGAATACAATCCCCAAATGATATTTATTAATTTCAGTTAGCAGGGAAGAATTTTAGTATTCTTTGATATCTGCAGTACCATGTATGCAATTTTGTCCCTCTCTCTCCATCAACAAAAAAAAAAATTCACTTTTCCAGACATGATTTCTTCTCTTCTTTTTTTTATTGTGTATCTTTCTGCTTCATGTTTTCTTAACTTCATGTCAAGGATTCTGCTTGACAAAGAATAACACTTATTAGACAGCTTCATTTGACTTTCAGCTCAAATAGATAAGCAGAATAGTTGATTTAATGCAAGTTTTCTTGCTTGTATCATACATAATTTTTTACAAGAAAGGATAGTGTACTATTTGGGGGTTGTTCTCTTTATTCAGCATGTATTATTCATAGGCTTAAAAAAAAGTGATTTGTGTGGATGTTGCAAGTTATCGTGTGATCCTGATTTGGAAGTCAGAAAATTTTATTTCAAACACACTATATGTTAATGAGTTTCACTGAACATATCTATATTTAAGTACATCACCACCAGGTTAGTTTTATTCAGGGGCCCATTTGCCTATGTGTGGGTGTGAATAAAATTTTCCCACATCTATTATCACAATGGAATCAGAATTTACCAACTTTTGTGCAATGAGGTTGCTGATACAGATAAAAATGAAAACACTGTGTTATATCCAACTTAATGAGAACAAAGATGAGGATGATGAACAGATACTACACTTTTATTCCATCCTGAAAGCAGTGGAGCTGTCTTGGTTTGAACAGTCCTTGGAAATTCAGCGATGCACCCTGATTTGTATAATGATCTCAGAAGTTAGTGGCATAGAAATTTTTTTTGTAATTTTTATTTCCAGGAACTGACCAGATGAGTTGTGTGCTTTAAGTTTGCAATTTTATAGTATCCATCATTGATCTGAACTTAATATCACTTGATACTTGTATAAAGAACAAATCTGAGACCATAAAAAGAAAGTTTAAGCAATTAAAAGCTATCATGGGTAAACACCAAATTGATGATAATATACAACAACTGAATAAAAAGAGAGGTTTATGGTAACAGTAATAATAGAATCCAAAAACTATTTTTTCAGCAACTGCCATTGCTATAACAAGTGCATTAAATTTTAAAGCCTTCATACCAGAACAAAATAAGAAAAAGTAGTTGTTCCAGTTTTATACAACTTTATGAGTCATCATATGAAAGCACCAAAATGTACTGTTAAATATGGAGTTTTAAATACAAAAACAACCAGGAAAAATATTGCCACTGGTTCAGCTAAAAGATTGCCATTAATAACAAATAAAGTGGCAATTTAAAATTTTTCTACTTGACTTAAATAGTGAAACACAAAGTTAAGAGATTAGAGATCACCTTATAAATCTATTCCAATGAATGACTTCTTTTATATGCTGTGTCCCTTTTGGACATGGGCAAATATGGATCTCAACAACTTTCTATCTTCCATAGCATTTAAAAATGTTTCCTTTTTACTAGTTTTCCCCTAACCTGTTCTGCTATCAATTTACACAACCTCGTTGAGTGGATTGTATGGTGCTCTGATTTGCTCTTGTCGTCAGTAAATCCTCTGAATGTCATATTTTCCAGGTTTTTTTTTCTTATGTGCCTAGAAATTTCAATTTTCATCATAGCTGAACTTCAATTTGCTGAAGTTCAGCTGTGACAAGTGAAGACATCATAATAGTGCCTTCATGAATCTTTGAAGTTCGTATAGCTCTGCTCAGTTAAGTGACAAACTTCTACACATTAATCATATATATATATATATATACACACACATATACACACAAAGTCATATAAATCATTGAATCAAACAAATAAGTTGGAAACTAATTGCTATCTAAAATAATTTTTTTAAATTCAAAAAAATTAAAATTGCTCAATACTTTAAAAGATTAAATCAATAGGATTATATATAGATATATATATATTAATTTTAATTATTTTAACTGAATTTTTAAAATAATATTAACAATTGATATTTTTCAATTGGTATTAAAATTATGATTTACAATTTATTTTTTTTACTGTAAATATATCTCATTATATGTAAAACTAAATTTCAATGATAGATTTTCTGCTCCATGTTTTTCTAAGAAAGCACACGAGTCGCTACAGACGCTATATAGATACTTGATGTTAATATTTATTTCCCTATATACCATTCGTTTTCTTTTTATTTCTGTTTCTTTTCTTTTTTTCTCTTCTTTCCATTTATTTATCATCTACTTTTTCTCTTTTTTCTACTATTGGGGTTCTTTTTAAATGAGCGAAGAATTTTTTGTAAATTACCGTTACAAATGTCTATTCTAAATATGTATATGTGAACGTCTGTGTTAAAAAATTTGGGGGTGAGGATTTTGAAGATCAACTGTTGTATCACTTGAGTCTGACGAGCTGCCATGTCATCATTGTATGATGAAATATGTATTACCCATTTAAATTGTAGTATATCAAAAATATTTTTTAAATTATATTACTCTGTTAAATTAAATAAATGAATTTAACATTGAGTTCGTCTCTATCGGAATTTACCTGGATGATATACCAAGTGTTCTACTTTTATATATATATATATATATATAAACTCAAGCATGTCTCATGCCATCAAAGGTTAAAATAGCACATTTATAACTTTTATCATGCTTAATCATCTCTTAACATGCCCAATTGCACTGTACTACTAAGCCACAAACATTCATGCTACAAAATGATATAACTGAAATAATAGTACTTGAAGCTTGCATCTTTGTTGCAACTATTCTCATGTAATCTCTTTTATTGCTACATTAAAATTATTTCATCAGTGACTGAGTGCAAGAGGTAAATTACTCAACTCCCTCAACTGAAAATTCACTCCACTTTCGAATGTCATCCTTAAATTCTCCATTTTATTTGAAGCATAAATCAATTTGACTTGTAGATAAGAGCAACAAGGGAAAAGCTTACAACTGGAATGCATTTGAAAATGAATTTATTTTCCTGGGTCCTCATCAATAAAACAGAGTAAAATTTCTCTTTGTTACGTGAAGGTTAAATGTCTTTTACTGAATGTGGAAAAAAATAAAAAGTTTAGCTAAAATACTTCCTTCTGGTTTTTAATGCTCTTACAAAAACAGACCAGTTACAGAATTGCACTGTAACCTATTTCCACTTCCTATTATAGGTCAATAATCTCACTTGATCTCATTCTGACCACAAGACCTTAACATTCAGTCATTTGATTCTGTTGGACAGGTTCAATTTGAAAAGAAAGAAGAAAGGAAAGAAAGTCTAACAAATTTCACAACTCACTTCAAAATATGCATAATAGAAACAAGAATATATTAGCTGGCATGCAATCTTAAAACAAAAATAAACATTTGTTTGGTCTCATGAACAAAGATTTAAAATATTAACTCATGTCTGTTGCTGGAGTACAATTAAACTTTGAAATTTGTTATTGAATTTTGAAGGTGAAAATTAATATGCAACCACATTTTTTAAACAAAGTGTTTACATAACATAGCTCACCAAAGTGGGGTAAGAAGAGAAACTTATAAAACTGGGGATTTTCTATTGAGGTTTCCTTTCTTTAAGCAGATAAAGAAGCCCTTTGCAGAGACCTGTTCCACATTTTTAAAAGAGTATACTACCCTGGGTAGTATAAATTCACATCCTTGAATTCTGGTTTAAGTTAACAATCATGAGTTTTAAATATCATTTGTTAAATTTTTTATACTTTTTTTTTCCGAAATGAAAACAATAATCCTACAAATATTTAAATTGATAAAACTTCTTTGTGTCAGAACTTCAGAAAACAATTTAATTTTGCAATGTTATTAATTTGTTGTAAAGAAACATTACTTTATTACAAATTGTCAAATGATCTATTCTAGATGCCATGTTCCTTTAGAATGTTGGTTATCATGGCTCTAAATGATCTCCTGTCCTTTGCGGCTCTTAATAATTTGTTTCTAATTGGTCCTAAACTATGTTCTGCAATCCATTTACTGATGTTTGCTAGGTAGATTATGCATTGTTTTCTATCCATTTTGCTTTCAATCTGTGCTGTGAGTGTCAAACTTTTGAGCCATCTTTCCTTGTTGTGCTTGAGAAATTTCAACTCTCTCTTTATGATCTTAAGTACAAGTTTATGTTTATGTTTCTATTTTCTCTAAAACTTTTCATTGCTTGCATGTTTAGTGCCTAGTATATTTGGCATTCTTCTGTAGCACAACATTTCAGTTGCTTCAAATCTCTTCTTCAAGTGTGATGACTTTGTCCAGCATTTGCTACCTTATAGGAGGATTATCAATGCTTTTTTTCATTATATGCCCTAGTTATTTCATCTGAATGTAAAAGTCAGAAGTATTTAACAATTCTTAACAACACTATATATGATTGTATTCTTTCTAATTGTACAAAAATTTGTTTAAGAGAAACTGTGTCTCATATAATCAGTTAGTTAAGTGCTATACATGATACACACTCAGGCAATCATGTCTCGACAGACATGACTGACTGGGCAAAAGATTATCCTGCAGTAGGTTGCCATTACTTTCTGCAGTAGACTGGTTGCCACCCAGGGCTATAAAACCCAATCTGTCCTGTTATTTAACCCATAACTGGAAAGAAGAGTCAGATTAATACCTTTTCCAAGGGTATTTGCATTAAGTGAATAGAAGGAATTCAACTGGAATTCAAACTCTGCTCCCCAATTTTTTATTCCAAGCTGATATCCACTGCACCATAATGCACATCTATATTTACCCTACTACTCCACTGGAGCGACATGTGATACAAGGTCGGTTTTTAATGTGGGGAACCTGAGCGCTTATGTGGTGACTGGGTACCAAACTGGTCTTACATATAACATATCTTAAAAGACTCCCTTACTAATATCAGATTAATTTTAGCAACTCAACAAATTAAAAAAAAGTTACTAAATATTTTATATTTTATTGAAGAATTCTATCCTTTTTAATCGTTTAGTTACTTTATTTTCTATTTATTAGTCCAAAGTATAAAATAATTTAAGCAAGTAAATTGGGCCAAAATTAAGCAAACTTATTAATAAAATACTAAGTTATTTATAAAGATGAAATGTAAATAGCTTTAAATCAGTCAATTAATGTTGTATGTTTTCTTGTAAGGAAGTGGTTAATATAACCATGACTATTAAAACAGATACTACATCTTGATCCAAGGCCAGTAGTGAGGAAGTAAAGAAAAGTGTAATGAATGCTGAATGTTTCTTTATAAAGAAATAGCTAATATTGCCATTACTGTCTGTGTTCATTCAGGATTGTATTGCAAAGTGTTAACTTCACACTGACATAGTACATAAAGATACAGTGTCATGAATGTCACAGTGATACTTTGGCTCTGCCAGGTTGTTGCATTAGTTGTGGATTGTTGACATACCAACTATTAATACTTGAGTTGAGCTTCAACAAAACTAGAATTTGAATATAGATTTCTGGAAAAGAATGTCAGACTTCAATATGGAGGACTGGCGACATCTCGTCTTTTAATATTCCATTTCCAATAATCAAATCTTGACGATATGGACACAACAATAGAGCAACAATGATGTTTTAAGGAGAGTAAAAAATTCTAGGAAACTGATGAAAACTATCAGAAAGAAAGTTGGAATTTCTGAGATACAATATGAATAACGAGATCTGGAGAATTTAACACTCTCAGGGCAAGAGAAACATAAGATAATAGTTAATGTGACTGAATGTATGACAGAATGAGGAAGATGGAAAAGGGGGAAAACTTTACAGGGAGCCAGGCCAAATTATGTGGAAAACCTTGATTGACCATGTCCGAAAAAGCCATGGCATACAACTAAAGTTGAAGAAGCTTTGACTTTGTTATTATATATATATATATATATATATATATATACATATATTCTTTTTTAAAAATATATTTAACTTTTCTCTTCCTTTCTCTTTCTGAGACCCTGTCATCTCGGCTACTAAATAGTTTTTTATGTCTTATTTCTTTGTTAACTTTCCCCCATCTACCCCATTTGTCCTTTCTTTTTCCCTTTCCCATGTCTGAATGATAAATTTTATATAACTTTTTTTTCTTTCTTTATCCTCTCTCACTGTATATGGATAGGTTTTTGGTTTCCTTCCAGTATATGAATTTTTGTAACGTATTTGAATTAATTTTTGTTTTAAATCATTGCTGATGAAGTGAGAGTTTTCTCACTGAAATAGCTATTCAACAAAATGTAATTTTTGGAATTTATTGATATCTAAACTTATTTATAAATGGAACTTTGTCTGTGTGTGTGTATGTGTCTGTCCATTACCTATAGACTCCAAAACGGCTGAACCGATTTTCTTGAAAATTTACACAGTTGTACTATAAGCATCAAAGATATAAGAAACGATATTCAGAAATTTCAAGGTTGCAGTTCTTACAATAGTGCAGAAAATCGATAATATATATATATAAAAAAGGCAAGATATTTTTGTGTCTGTGTGTCTGTTTATCTGTCTGTACGTCCTTTATACAAATCCACAATTTTTATCTGATTCTCACCAAACTTCACACAAATATTTTTTAGGCTGAGTCTGAGCTCCAGGACCATGGATTAGTTTTAAAGCTTTCATTACACTTGAGAAATGCCGGGCTATACTGCTAGTAATATATATATATATGAAGAGACCAAATGATTACAAAAAGGTTCATTGACAAACTTTTGGAATCAGGGTGCTGAATACAACATAAACCAGCTAAGTGACAAATTTCATATTTGTATTAATCTTTATATATGTGTGTGTGTATGTGTCGGGTGGGGGGGATACTGCATAAATTCAGATGAATAAGTTGCAGCTTATTTTCAGGAGCTGATTTATCTACTCTTTGGCCTCTGGTCAAATTTAGGAACTAAAATAAACCATGATTCAATAAAAAAAAAACAAAATGTTGAATATCTCCATATTCATAGAAAATATAATTCTCAGTGTACAGATTTCTGTGTGCAAATTTGTTAAGCAGAAAAGACTCTGTTTCTTTTTTTTTTTTTTTGAACACACATTTTGTTTATATTATGAACTGATTTAAAATCAAAATGTCTCTTTCCTTTCATAACTGACTGTTAATATCTCATTGTATTATATTTTTCATTTTTTAAACCATTTTAGAGAATTCAGTGCATTGTGGAGATAAATTAATCATGTTTGTTGTTTTTTTTTTTACATCTTCAGATCTAGTAAGACCTCATTCTACTTTTACAGCTTCCTGGTACTGATTTGGAAATGTTTTCAGCAACCAATGAAAATGAATATATGAAGCCAACCTTCTAGTAAAGTAATTGACAAACAGATTTAATAGCATCTTAAAACTTTCATTTTCTTTTGTACTACAGTTCTTTTCACTTTAACCTAAATTAGAGGAGAAAATTCCAACAAAATATAAACATGCATTTACTGTGATGGAATTGTGCTCTTTTCATATAGCAATATAAATTGTATTTTTGTCATTGAACTATTTTTTTCAATTTGATATTCTTTTCCATGCTGTATCCCTTCAGGACATAGGGGATCATGGCCTTCCACATTTCCCTGTCCCTAGTGGCTCTTAGCACGCTTTCTCCTCTTACCCTACCCAAACTTTGCTATGCCATCTAATTGCTCAAGTGCATCAAGTATGTTACATGTTGATTTCCCATCTTTCTTTCCTTCTATCTGACCTGAGTATCAGATTCTCCAAGCTCTCCTTCCTCATTACATGTCCCAGGAACTTCAGCTGTCTTTTCTTGATGTTATTTAGAGATAAAAAATAAATTAGTCGTTTGTAACAAAATAAAAAATAATTACTAGTAAAAACTCATATTAAATAATGATTTATTTATAGTCATTCAGTAAACTTTAACAATATTTGTTGTTTTTTTTTTTACTGACCCTCTTACTCCCACTTCTGTTATCTATCTACACAAGTTCATTAAAGCAGAGTTTTGCTATTCCTCTTTTCCCCACAAAATTTTCCAAGACTTCCTTATGTGTCCTAGAAATTTTAACTGCCCTTTTTAGATTCTAAGTATGTGTCCTTTTCATTTCCATTTTCCTTAAAACTAACCTTGTTGCTTACATGCTCTCTCCAAGGTATTCTCAACCTCTTTTCTAGTGAATCACAAAGTATCATTTTAAGACCATAACCTGTAGGGTCCTGGGTATGAAGGTAAATTGCATCTGGCAGTAAGGCCTCTAATTTCGAGGTTGCAAGGAGCATAGAACCACCTCTTAATTGCTGTTGTTCCCAGGTTCACTCTGACCCGGAGTGGTAGCACCTGTTACGATCTCAGCTATGGGAAAATCGTTAACACTCCAAACAGGGGTCAAAACACTATGAAAGTATAAAAGCAGACTTTTATGAAAATACATTTTTGAAGGAACAAATGCTTCGGCATTAAGTGACCCCAAGGGGTTGATATGCCGTAAAACACACTAAACCAAACCAAACTACTCTGCTTCTTCTATGTGCCCTGTCCTTTCACGACGTAGGCAATCATGGCTTTCCACATCTCCCTATCCCTATCAAGTTTTTCCTCATCTTTGATGATATTGTCCAGCATTCACTACCATATTGAAGAGCTGACATCACATAGCAATCTAGCTCTCTCTTCTTTGTTTCTAGTGAAATTTTCATGTGTCTTAGTATTTTACTCAGCTTCTGGAATGCGTCCTTCACCATGCCAATTTGTCTTCGGATCTCTGTGTCAAACTTTCCATGTCATATTAGAACATGTCCTAGGTATTTAAATTTTTGTACTTGCTTGATTCTAGTACCACCCACCCATATTTGGCATTTTGGGCTGCTCTACATAAAGTATCTTTATTAGTTCTTTTACCAGATGAACTCTTCAGAGTAATTTATTTAATAATAGTTATTATTATTATTGTTATTTTTATTATACCTACTGCTGGATGCCTACACAGCACAGTAGTTACCGATGTGGAAAGAGAAATTGGCAAATTGAGTTTGTGGTGAATACAAAATATAAATAACTCTCTTTTCTTCACTGTTTTCAAATTCATGATCCTGTACAAAAAAATTATTTTGACCAATAGACAAAAGGATTGGCTCTGGGCTGAAGAAAATAGCAAGTCAAAGTTTAATGAGGCCATGTGATAATTTGACCAATTAAAAGGGAGCTGCTTCCAAACTGAGAAAAAGTACAAGCCAATATCAAATTACTTTTTCATATAATATGCAGAGAAAGTTGAATCAAGCAGAAGAGAGAGAGAGAGAGAGAGAGAAAGGCATGCATCTGAATAATGCCAGTGTCAAATTACACACTTATACATTATTAGCCTTTAATGAGAGCAAGGGAATTTCAAAGAGCTCTATTCAATTCCTCAGCAAAATAACTTAAAATATATCTTTTTTTTTTTTATTTGTATAACTTTTATGTGAGAAACAAATTCTCAATTTGTTTTGAGCATTTTGAAATATTCCTTCATGTCCAATGATTTAATTTGAACATTTTCTCATTTTTGACAATTTATCAAAACTATGAACCTTTAATGTTTGATTACTTGTCCTGAAATAAAATACTGAAACTTTAAATGTGTAAATTTGTAAATAAATTCCTTATCTTGTTTTCTTAAAAATAACATGATTCCTTGTCAATATTCCTACATACTCAAGTTCAAATTCCATCTGCAGATATTATATTCATTTTGACACAGATATCCTTGAAAATGTATGAATCAATTTTTCTCCCCCCAGCTAAAATTTAATAGTAGGGTAGACTTGGATCTCTAGCTTTGGTTGGCAATCAGTCTAGGAAAAGATAATTTCGATTATAAAACTGGTAGGCTGGGAGATCAGCAACTTTAACTTGTAAAATCTAATTTTCTGCAGAACCAGTAGCAGTAACAATCCTATACATCACCGACAGGTTCTACAGGATTTACATTATATATATATATATATATATATATATATATAATCACAACATACTATATTTGATGTCATTTAAGCCATTCACTCATTCATATTTTATATTCTAGTCCTGTGTGGTTATGCTAGGTATAGGCACTCTTATCGAAGTAAACATGAGACTAACAGATGCTTAACTTACTGTATAAGAACTAGAGAATATCTTCTAAGCTGCTTGATCAAAACTTAATGACATGCCTGGAAATAGGCTTTTTTGATATTAGGTTTGATACTAGTATAATAATATTTAGTTAGAACAAATAAACTACTTGAACTTTTGTCTTGATTTGAAGTCAGTAATTTTAATTATTAAAACTATTCAAACACTTACAATTTTTATACTTGTCAAGACAAACTTTGTATCTTTTGTTGCAGAAAAAAAATTTAATTGATCCTAATTAGCATTTTTCTGAAAACAGGTGAAATACTGAATAGCTAATGATTGAAAATTACTCTAATTTTCTCCAAGGAGGATAATAAGAAATATCAATTCCAATTCAAGGCAAATGGACGCCATACATATTTGGTAATTCATTTATTATTTTACTTTTATTTTATTGATTTTCTCTCCCATTGCATTGAAGAATTTGGAAAAAAAATAACAAAAAAGAAATTCAAAGAATGATGATTATTTGTTGAAAGAATGGCTATGTAATCATGATTGAGAATTTAAAATGAGGGGCTTGACTTAAAGCTTCTTCAGTCTTATACTTCAGCATTTATCTACTGCAGAAGAATTTCAAAAACTAGTCTACCATTATAACCATGTAGTCTAGAAAGTTTCTTCCCATTGCACTGATACAATGTCTTGATATTTGCAGTAAGATATTTTTTCTGAAACCAATCAAAATTATACAATGTCATATCTTGCATCTTGCAGATAAGCAAAACAAGCCATTGTCACCCAAAATGCATCTAAACAATAAGTACCTATTTGGATAAAAATGAAGAATTATGCATATGTTAAGCCATGTTTTTATTTATGGATACCGAGTGATTTTCTTAATATTTCAATGATTATTCCTATTGTCATCAACAAAATAAAAAGGTTAGTGAATTCTCAATGCAACATGTTTTTAATGATGAGAAAAATATCTGAAAGAACCAGGTGAAATAAATGTTAAATGAAGATGTTTCTTGAATTATAAAACAAATAAAGCAAGTTTGGCGAGACAAGTGGTTAAACATATTTATTATTCAAATACTGGTTCCTTGCAAACATATGTTTTGAGTAATTTTTATGTATTGTTCTTTAAATATCCTAAGTAATCAAGTAGTTTTGCATTGTTATCCCACTTGTCTGCAAATTAAAGTCTGCTAAGAACCACTAGATGGTAATACCAAGGCAGTATATAAAGAAAAAAATGCAAAGTTTCTATCTTTTTTAGCCACAGGTTACCTTAGTGATAGGACATTTTATTTCATCATTGCCTCATACACAACAGATCATAGTACACAGCATACAAATGCCTTAAGCCTGTTAGATCATGCACAGATAACTCTACAAAGATCACAAGTGAAAAAATGTAGACTTTTCAAATATAAATTACAAGACATTTTTCACTAATGATGAGTGAAAATTTATGTGAATCGAAAGAGAAAGAAAGTTTTGCAAAAAATAGTGGGTGCATGCAAGGAGTATACATGAGTAAATCATAGTGTTTAGGGTTTGTTTTTTTTATATCTGAGTATTAGTGCTATTCTATTAAACTCTTCTCTCACACTTTCCGCCTGTGGAACTCGCTCCCATATTCTTGCTTTCCTGACGGCTACAACCTCCAGAAATTTAAATGCAATGTCAATACTCATCTACTAACCACTGGACTCTAGCCCTTTCCCCACCCCATATATCCTTTCCTTTCTCTCCCCCCTTGCAACTGTCATCATCTTTCTATTGCTCCTTTCTAATTGGTTTGTACTCCTCTTATCTCTCTTCTAATTAATTCTCTTTCAGTTACGTCGCCCCTCGCACATCAGTGGCATTTACGCCTTGCCTGGGGTGAAATGATTAAAAAAATATATATATTTCAATAGAAATCATTTTCAAATAAACAATGTCATTGTTCTTTCTCAACAGATTAGTGCTGCAGACTTCACCTGGCAGTGACTTTTGAAAGTAGCTACGAGATGAGATTTACACATTTTAACCATTAAATATATGCCTACTAATTTATTTCCTTTCTCAAAGTACATGAACCAAAATCTATAGAATAGTTATTTTAAGAATGACCATGGTGTCGTATTTTATCTTTACTTATTTTTAGAAATTAAAGTTTATTTCAAAATCTATTTGGAAAAGATCCATAGAATGAATCACAAACCTTTTCTGGGTATGAATGTATTAGTCATCTTTTCATATAAAAATGGAATTATATGGTAATGTTCTTACAGCTTGTTGCTGGGCATGTATTTAGCAGTGTCAACAATATTTTACACAGCTAAATAACAGGTGCTTATGAAACAGAATGAACTTCAACAAGGTGGTATTTTATAATTTTGTTTTTTATGTAAGGGAGTCAGTCAGTCAGTTAAGTGTTATATGTAATGCATGCTTTGGGTGATCATGTCTCAAAAAAGACATGACTGACTAGACAGAAGATTATCCCACAGTAGGTTGCCATTGCTTTCTTCAGTAGACTGGTTGCCAGCTGAGGCTAGAGAACCCAATCTGTCCTATTATTTAACCCATAATTGGAGGGGAGAGATGGATTAATACCTTTCCCAAGGGTATTTTGCACATAAGTGAATGCAAGGAATTCAACTGGAAGGAAGTAAAAAGAGAGAAAACATTAGAAGTTAAGAATTGATAAATGTGTGGATGTCTTTGTGTGTGAAAAAGGTTAAAAGTCACTAAGTGAAAAGATATCCCCATGCTTGGGAATAAGGGTTTTGTTAGCATGCTGGGGGAAAGAAGAGAGAGAGAAAGACAGGAAGTGTCCTGTTTTTATAGCTGCTTGACAGCTCATGTCTAAGGACTTCTTAGCAAAACTAGTAGAGCTGGATTTAGGTAATAACGTAATAACGGCACTGTGAAAAATACGAAAAAAATCTTCATCTGGTTGAATATAATCTGTTTTTTGTACATATATCCTTGAAAGATCATCATATCTTTTTCTTTATTACTTAATATGACTTCCATGACTGGATTGGACTAGAGTTGCTGAGATGAATAGTGTGTACTTGATGGTTCCATCACCAAAAGGAAATGCAAACTGTCCTCTGATTAGAAAATTAAGAAATTTAACTTTAAGTGGCTTTAAATTAAACACCTACTGCTGTTGTTTAACTTTAAACTGCCTAAAATGTATGTTTTTCACTTGTGCCGTTATTACCATTCACCAGCAGATCTGTGGTGGTAACCCAAAAGCTAAACCAATTGGTAATTGCAGAAAATTTGGCTTCTATGCTAACCAGAACTGGTTAAACTATTAGAACACTGAATAAAGTTGTATCATAATGGCTAAATACCAGAGGTGTTCTTAATTAGATTAGAAATTACTTTATTTTTTTTATTTTTCTATTTGGCTCTTTGTGAGAGAAGAAATTGGTATAATTTGAAGAAGAGCAGAAAGAACAAAGAATTGCAACTCTTTTGCTATAAGAATCATAGTAGCATGCAAGTGTCTATAGCAGGCAAGCAAGTCCTATATTGATGGACAGGAAGAGGTCATGGCATATTCTGCAATTCTGTGAGATAAACGAACAGTCATATGAGTGCCAATCAAACATTATTATACATTATAAGACTTCACATTATTGCATTAGTGGCATGATGGTGCATCATAGTAGCAAGCAGAAGAATTACAACAAGATGAATGTGTGTGTGTGTATATATATATGTGTGTGTGTGTGTGTGTGTGCAAGGGTGGGTACAGCCTGGTCGGAAGCTAGGTTTATCATATCTTTCCTATAGGAGCCAGTGATCAGTAGTTGAGTGGTTAAAAGTTTTATATAATTCTTTGTTTTGCTGAGAAGTTGAGCATTTTAAATGCACTTACAAGAGGAACAGTTAGCAACACTGTAGTGAATTTGATTCTCACTGAGCACCATACACATGTGACAAGTTAAGCTAAACTTAGTACATAGGTGCAGGATGAATCAAGTAGGGCTTCCCTTTAAATATCTGATGATTTATCATCTGTTTATATTTTAGGGAGTGGTTTATTCTAAATTTCAAACAACTTATTAAAAAATCAGAAAAATTCAGTGAAGAAGATAAACAGACACGCGTTTGGCAGCTCGGCTGGAGTCGCTCTCTCACTAGCATGACGTGGCTTCTCTGTGCCTCTTCTACAAATACTTTCATGGCTTCTGATCCATTGAACTTAGCTCACTGGTGACCCCTATGTATGAATTTATACAAGCTACTAGACTAGCAGCTCGGTCCCACCCTTTTACAGTGAAACCAATAAAATGTAATCGCAATTTCTACTCTAACAGCTTCTTTTCTTGCACTTCTTGCCTGTGGAATTCCCTTCCATATACTTGCTTTCCCAACAGTCACAATCTCTAGGAATCCTGATGACATTTCCTATCACTAACCCCTTCTTTCTCATCACTTTCCCCTATGTAAACTCCTGTGCAACAGTGGCATAAAACTGCCTTGCTTGGAGTGAAAGGATTAAAGAAAGACAAAAAAAAAACCTACTCAATTGCATCAAGGTCCCACCCTTTTACTATCAAAATAGTTAAATGTAACTGCTTCTTCTACTCTAACAATTTCTTTTCTGGCACTTTCCATTTGTGGAAATAACTCCTATTTGCTTACTTCCCTGGTAGCTACAATTTTCAAAAGATTAAATGCAATGTTGTTTGCTATCTTTTATTTACTTGATTCCCATGTATCTCTCATCTTTTCTTCAATATTCTCTGTACCTTTTTTATTCTCTCACTGTTAATGCTCTGTGCACCAGTGACATTTCTACCTTGCTTGGGGTGAAATGATTTTAAAAAATTGTTTAAATGAATTCCTGGTGCCAAGAATGAGCCTGTCAGGGTTAAAAAATTTTGCCAATTCTGATGAAGTTTCTGCATTCAGTCACTGGGATTCTGTTGGGATCCAAGCAAACTTGTGTAGTGAAAAGCTGAACAATTAAAATAAAACCAGCATCTAATCTGTATGATCCTAGAGGGTGCAAAAGCTGACTAAGCCTAGGAGTGATCAATTTGGATCAGTGTAAGGTATTTTATAAAGTTGAGCATCAGTACTTGGCTGACATCTGACCGGATGCTGGATTCAAACTTGACTTCTGAAAGTGGATCAGCCTCCTGCATTGGTCCCCCAGTTCTGTGGAACAGGTGAACAGAAGATCTGCACTTTTGTGCTGTCTCAGTTGGTTCATCAGGTTTGTCAGCTGTTAAAAGTACTTTACCCTTTGGCGTTATAGCCACTCTTTTGCTAAGTGACATGGGAATGACATTCCAGGTGGTGCATGAACCAAGATTTCTATATAACTTGATGATGTATCCACTTTTGAGTCATGATACAGCAAGATCGAAATGGTACAAAAGGCACTCAAACTGTATGAAAAGGTCACCTGTGCCAAGATTAACTGCAACGAGTCTTCTGGTTTGCACTTAGGTGCCTGGAAGATGTTTGCTCTTCTGGGGTCCTTTAGCTGGACTAACAGACTCATCTGCATTATTGTTGACCTCAGTACACACTATACAAGATATTGAACACTTCTATGACATAAATATGACATAACTTAAAGTTATATATGTTTGTGTGCTTACTGTGTTCAGAACATAACATGCACAAGACTCTCTATGCATAAACTTTGCACATGTTTGTTTACAAGTAAAACAAAATTACTTCTTGATAATGGCTAAAAGTATAGCCGAATGCACTTGAAAGTAGAAAACCTTTGGTCAATTCTTATATAATTTGAGTTCTGAAAAGAAAAAACTTATATGAACACATTGAAAAATTATATAAAAAACTTAATACTTTGTCATTTTTAATGAAACCTATATAAAAGAGAAATTGTTGCCCAAATACACAATTTATATATATATATATATATATATATATATAAAATGAAATGCTGCACATGCTAATGATAATAAAACAGGCACTGATGAACCATAACAGTACTAAAAGTTGAAATAAAATAAATATACATTTTATTCCTCACCAGTAAAACAACAGAGTCTCATGTATATTTCACACACAAACACACACACTTACAGACAAACAAATAATCACCAATATTGCACAGTTATCTCCTATAAATATAGCAAATTGTTAATAATATTATGTTAATCTTGTAGAGAGCAACACACTGTACCTCCTTGGCCTCACTCTCTCAACCGACCTCAAATATTGAATCTATCACTACATCTCCTGCTAGGAAAGTTGGGTCACTGTGCCATCCCAGGAAGTTTTTCTAGTCAGAATCCATTTTGCATATTAATAAATCTACCATTAGATTGGGCATTGAATACTGTTGCCATATCTGGTCAGCAGCTCCTGTTATTCATCTTGAGGTTCTCAAAAAAAATCCAAAGGAGGATCTTCAATATAATTGATCCTGACTTGGCAGCTGAACTTCAGTCACTTTCACACCAATATAATATGACTTCTCTGTCTTTTCTACAAGTATTTTCATGGCAACTGCTCTGACAAGCTTTTGTTCCTGGCACTTGAACCACATCTATTTATGCATGCTACTAGATTGGCATCAAGGTCCTACCCTTTTACAATCAAAATAGTTAAATGTAACCCTTACTTCTACTCTAAGAGTTTCTTTTCTCACACTTCCCACCTATGGAACTCCCTTTTATCTACTTACTTCCCTGAGAGATACAATCTTCAAAAATTTAAATAAAATGTCAATTGCTATCTTCTATCTATTTGATTCCCATCTTTATCTTATCCTTTCTTTGACATCCCCTGCACCTCACTTTTTTCTTTTATCTCACTGTAAACCCTTGTGCACCAATGGTGGTTCTGCCTTACTTAGGGTGAAAAGATTAAAAAAATAATTATTAGAAAAAAAGTTATATATATATTTATTTTATAAAAGAAACAGTAAATGACTGAAAAGTTTATTGTATGAC
This sequence comes from Ascarosepion bandense, assembly GCA_037127315.1. NCBI lineage: Eukaryota > Metazoa > Mollusca > Cephalopoda > Sepiida > Sepiidae > Ascarosepion > Ascarosepion bandense. The sequence goes on from JBBBDQ010000365.1 coordinate 3,559,656, forward strand.
CAAGAAGCCCTTACAAAAAACAATCTTGAGTCTGGTTATTTAGTTTGATTTTGAGAAGTGGAAAAGCTTAAGAATATCTATTAATATGAAGCAATTGTTATAAAAGGAGCAGACTTGGATATCTTAAATTTGTTAATGTATATTCACAACTAAGTTTGTGAAATTTGCAATTCACTCAGCACTAAGCCACCAATATATTTGGAGTCTTCATCAGATTTCTAAATTTCTCACGGGTTATAAAATATTACTTTATTAAGAAAGCTGCTCATTAATTATTAAAATTAAAACAGCTCATTATTACCGTTAATTACCAAAACATTGAACAACTAATTTAGTGTATTTTATCATCTTATTTTGCAGTAAGCATTCTTAGCTATTTATTTACAATAAAAATCAAATATGTATAAACAGAGACATTTAAATATATACATTTTAATATATACCTTTAAACAATTTATTTACAAAGTATATATAAAACAGAAAACAATAAGTCAAAACAATTTAAAGTCAAACTATAACATGACCCATTAGATTGTCCTTATAGCATGTTGGATCTTTCACATTTACTTATTAAACATAAGTAGAAAGAGATAAATTGGACAGAGTTACATGATACTGGCAGCATCTAAGAATCTAATACATTACATTGGAAAAGTGGAATTATGCTCTTTCCAAGAGCATTAAAAAATATGAACTATATCAGCTGATTCTTTTTCTAACTGTTAATTCTGAAATAAATCCTTCAACTCCAAATTAAAGGAAACAGTTGACAAATATTGCCAAGTCATGTGAGAGAAGAAACTTTGAGACTGCTACCTTTCAAATAAATTCAAAATTAATATTATATTTTTGATAAATATTAACTAAATAACATAAAAACAAAAGAATCATTTAAATGAAAGAGTTTAAATGTTGATGGTTAAATCATTTGGAATTTGAAAATTACAGAAAAGAAATGAAGATAAAACTAACACTATTCAAAAGTCCTGACACATCATTTTCAACAACACATACTTAAAAGGGATGTTTTTCTTAAAAAATACAGTAAATTTTCTAATAATATATATATATATATATATATATATATATACATACACACACACACAATATGTGTATACACATCTTCAGATGTAATAATTTTCATCTTTTTCAAATCATTAGATAAAAATGGGTTCTCTATTATGAAAGAAAAAACAAATTATAACAAAGAAATAAATAAGCAACTGCCCTACCATTATTTTCATTGAATTTTTAAAACATCTTTATGATTTATACTTTGTGCTTTCATAAATACAATTTGGATATTTTTTAAATGCTATGTATTAAATAAAAATTCTTCTTGTTTTTCAACAAAGAATGAAAATTAAAGAAAAATACTAAATGATCAAAATATTTATGAGAAAAGAATCTGTGTTTCTAAAGAGCTTGGGGAAAATATTTATATCATATAACAAATATTTCTTACTTTCTCTCCAGCCATCATTTGAGCAGTAATAATGCAATTATTTCCTTACCAAAGGCTATTTCTGAATAAGATATAAAACCCCACCCTATCCTGATAGCACTCATATAAACATATAAGTACAGTCACAGGAGTATTAGTGTGTGTGTATGCACACACACACATATATATATATCAAAGAGAGAGTGAGACAGACAGACAGAGACACCCACATTATATATATATATATATATATATATATAAAGACATTGTTAGGTATATGTAATGTAGTGTAGGTAGGCATAAAAGGTTATATATACTTTTATATTTATAATACACAGCCAGCTGTCCATATATATATATATATATATATATATATATATATCCGAGAACATATACATAAATGTACACACATACACATCTGTTTTTTACTCTTAATCTCATTGTGTGTGGGAATTTAAGAAAAGAATGCATGCTTATCTTCATTTCAAATTTAAACACACATGCATATAAAAAAAAACAGTACACTCATCTATGGATTAAATCTTAAATATTTTTAATTATGTTTATATATGTATATATATATAAATAGATATATGTACACACAGATATTTGTGCATCTGTGTGTACATATTTATAGCTGCAATTGTTTGAAGAAAATATTTGTTTCACAACAAAAGTAATTTCATAAAATTTTTATGAAAGTTAAATGAATCTCATTGTCAGTAATTCTTAATCAACTATTATAATGTCTGCTACTCACATCATATAGTTTTTTTCATATTGAGAACAAATATCTTAAATGTAAAAATAGAGTCCAAACAATATATATATATATATATATATAAACTTATTTAACTTTGTCTGTGTGTGTGTCCATTACCTATAGACTCCGAAACTGCTGAAGTGATTTTCTTTAAAATTTACACAGTTGTACTATAAGCATCTGCGAGTGTTCTTAGCTAGGTTTTGTGTTGAGGTACCCCCGATAAATATCGAAAATCGATAAGCGAAAAAATCGGGTTATAGAAGGAGTGGTCCGATTTTAATCAAATTTGATACACTCATAGACAAAGACATAAGAAACGATATTCAGAAGATCCAAGGTTGCAGTTCTTACAATAGTGCAGAAAATCGATAACATATATATATATATATATATATATATATATATATATATATATATATAAGGCAAGATTTTTGTGTGTGTCTGTTTATTTGCCTGTATGTCTGTATTTTTCAGCCCTTTTATTTTAGTTTTTGCTTCAGGTTTGGCTTTAAGTAGGTATAATTGTATTTCTTAGTCTCAGCCATGATACCATTTACTTAGAGGACTTATTTAGCCTTCAAAATTCAGTTTACAACAAAAAAAAATAATTTGATATCGATACCAGGAAATCAAAATTTGACTTACATCCATTCATTTTTCTTTCAGTCTACGGTTTTGCTTTAACTGGAAACAACTATAGCTTTTTAGTCTTTCATACCAACGTCCAAATAGTCTGAGCTCCAGGACCATGGATTAGTTTTAAAGCTTCCATGACACCTGAGGCATGCCAGGCTATACTGCTAGTGTCATAAATAATTACCTTAAATAAATTTTTGATTTGTAGAAATTTTTAATGTCAACTTGAAATTTTTCTTATTCAAACTCGAATAATTCAACACATTCAACATTATGGATGAAAAATAGTGAATTTCATAATGTTTTTGTGAGACTTGACCTTCACAGATTTAGACGTAATAAAAAGAGCCCAGAATGATATCAAAATCTGCTAAAACTTTTCCTCTTTTAATATTCAGTTGTGCCTAATTTCATTTGTAACATATATAAATGTCAGTCAGTCAGTCAGTTAAGTGCTATCCATGATACATGCTTTGGGCAATCAAAAGAGACATGACTGACTAGGCAAAAGGTTATCCTGCAGTAGGTTGCCATTACTTTCTGAAGTAGACTGGTTGCCAGCCAAGGCTATAGAACCCAATCTGTTCTGTTATTTAACCCATAACTGAAGGAAAGAGACAGATTAATACCTTTCCCAAGAGTGTTTGTGCTTAAGTGAATGCAAGGAATTCATCTGGAATTCAAACTCAGCTATATAAATGTAGGCAGATGTTTATAAGGTAGTGAGAATCACAAAGTACTGCCTTAGGCCACTTGTATTCATGGACTCTTTCTAACATCAAACACCAGTAACAAGATTATTATCATAAAAAAGGTAAGATGGTTATAAACACATAGATCTATGGTCATACTCTTTCTCAAAATTTCAAGGCAATGTCAGCACAATTAGTTTCAGGTAGAATTAAAATATGTTTTAGCTGATGTGATTTGTAGTAAAGGTAATCTTTTCAACTAATCACACCTCCTTTTTAAAGCCAATAGAATTTCATTTACATCCTTGTGCAAATTAATTGAAACAAAACAAATAATGTCTTCCTAGAATCTTTCAAACATTCCCTGATTGTATATATGCTGTCTCTTGGCATTGTCTTTCTCTTCCGACTGCATTTTTCTTTACATTTTGGTCTGATGGATCCAGTTTGTTTCTTCACCTTGATGAAAGGACTGACTGATGAAAGGCTGACACCAACAATATCCATGATCTCTCTGTAAGGCTTACCAGTGCATGAGTACAGCATTCCAATTTTTCCATGCTTCCTCTGAGTAGCAACAACGAATTGACAGTCAAACTATATTGTCTGGGTGACAAAAATATGATGCAATCACAGAAGATGCAATATTTTTCAAGGCCAAACAGATTTCATCATACACCTTAAAAATAGGTTCATATTAGTGCATACTACTGCAAATGACCTAATTTGAGAAAAAAATAGAAATTGATTGTGCCCTGTCACTTCAGTAGGTCTAAAACTAACAGTATGGTAAAAGAAAAGAAACTAAAGCAGTTGTTTGAATTAATTTGCACAAGGGCACAGTTAGACCCATCAACAAAAATTTATTTTGTTTTCTAATTGTTTCACCCCAGGCAAGGTGGTAATGCCACTGATGTGCAGGGGGCTACATAAGAGTAAAAGATTAGATAGGAGGAGAGTAAAGAGAAAGACGAACCCGTTAGAAAGGAGCAAGAGAAGGATGGGAATATAGGTGTGATGATAGTTGCAAAGGTAGAGAGAAAAGAAAAAATATACAGGGTGATGTAGAAAGAACTAGAGTCAAGTGGATAAGAGATGGGTACTGACATTGCATTTAAATTCCTGGAGGTTGTAGCTGTCAGGAAAGCAAGAATATGGAAGTGAGTTCCACAGGCAGGAAGTGCGAGAAAAGAAGCTGATCGAGTAGAATTATTGTCTGCATTTGCTTGAGCTAACTGTGAATGGACGTGTACAAAGTTTTTTTTTTTTAACTATATCTATTTTGGAAAATGGCAGTGAGCATAAGATAATCTCTTCATAAATATAAAAAAAGAAAGAAAACTAGAAAAAGCAAAACACTTGGTTCCACAGAAAGATATGGGTAGAGCCAACAAAGAAATATTTAAGAAAATGGCAACAGAAAGGACGTACTGACTTTAAACTTGTCATTTCTATGCTGTAATTAATGAAAGCTTGCTTTTTTTATTATTTAGACAAAAATATTTTTTCTGCTTTTGCATTGTAAAAAGAAAAAAGACAAAAGTTATAAAGAAATAATTCTAATTACATTTTAAAAGAGAGAGTTCATTTCTCATAAAAATTTTCGAACATAACTATACAAATCAACCATTCATCCGTGCATGGAATACTGCTGTCATATATGGTCAGGCACCTCTGCTGTTCATCTCAGTGTTCTTGACAGGCTCCAAAGGAGAATCAGTAATGTGACAGGTACCGACTTGGTGGCCCGACTCCAGCCACTTCCGAACCGACAGGATGTGGCTTCTCTTTGTCTGTTCTATAAATACTTTCATGGCCTCTGCTCCAACAAACTTAAGTCACTGATGCCTCTGCAACAGCTATTTGTGCAACTAGACTGATACTTGGGTCTCACCCATTCACAGTTCGATCAACTAAATGCAGACAAGAATTCTACTCCTGCAGCTTCTTTTATCACACTTCCTGCCTGTGGAACTCACTTCCATATTCTTACTTTCCTGATGGCTACAACCTCCAGGAATTTAAATGCAATGTCTATACTCATCTCTTAACCACTTGACTCTAGTTCTTTTTACATCACCCTGTATATCTTCTCTTGCTCCTTTCTAACTGGTTTGTCTTTCTCTTCACTCTCCTCCTATCTAATCTTCTTACTCTTATGTAACCCCCTAATCTTTTTTCTCTTATGTTTCCCCCTGCACATCAGTGGCATTACTGCCTTGCTCAGAGTGATGATTAAAAAAAACTTGCTTTTCTATTATTTAGACAAAAATATTTTTTCTGCTTTTGCAGTGTAAAGCAAAAAAGACAAAAATTAAAAAGAAATAATTCTAATGACATTTTAAAAGAGAGAGTTGATTTCTCATGAAAATTTTTGAAAATAACTAGACTATATGATTTGCCATTATCTATGGATTTTATCATCTCCAGAGAGTCTTGGGATTTATCTCCTTAATAATGAGTTCCTTCGGTATTTATTTATACTTATGTAACTTATGATGCAATAAAGAGATAATGAAGATGACTATAGCTAAGATAAATCAATAAGATAACCACTACAGATATAAATTTCTCCTTCAGCTACTTTGATGTGTGACACTGAATTAATGAAGGATTCAAGTAGATTATGTACTGGAAGGAAACTACCAAGTCTTTACTTCCTTCTGAAATCCAATGTAAAACAAATAATTTTCTCATGATTCTTTTATTGTCTCTCCTATTCAATAAATATGATCCAAATGAATTCTTTTCATGGAATAAAATATGGAGTTGAGATTAAGGAAATATTATTACCTGAAAATTATCAAGTGCACATAAAAAAGATGAGAACCATCTATTTATCTATCACTGTCTAAAATCTATCAATCTCAGTATATCCAAATCTATCTGTTTATTATTTATCTATATATCTGAGATGAGGTAGTATTTACACCATTTACATTGTTTGAACTATTGCCCTCCTCTTTATTGCCATATTTATGATGTTTCAGCCGCTGTACAGACATACCTTCTTCAGGTGCTAGGAATTTAAAACCAAACACTTTATTTCAATCCCTTGTATATATCAGTCTCATTCCATGTGTGATGTTTTACAAGTCCTAGAAATACATACATGAATGTCCTTTCAGACACATGGCCAGGTAGATATAGATATTAATTAGTTCCAGTGACTTGACCAAAAGAATTATGAGTTCAGTACCAAGCTACAGCAAGATGAACAAATAAATAACTCTGGATAATTGAATTAATAAGTGGAATTATATATAAATAAAGATATATACACAAATACACACACACACACACACACACACACACACACACACACACACACACATATAAATATATACATATTTATATACACAAATTTTTATATACATATACACAAACACACAAAAGGCAAGTAATATTAATAATATTAAGAACAATAACTCGACACTATAATCAAGATGTTAACAGGTTCTCAAACATTTTTCCCCAATACCAATTTCTCTCCTTGACACAACCCCTATTTCTATACACACACAAATATATATATATATATATATATATATATATATATATATACACAAATATATATGTACATTTTTATATATATATATATAAAACAAACACATTCACACAAATATATATATATATATATATATATAGAAACACACACATTCACTCATATATATATATATATATATATATATATATATATAAAAAGCACACAAATATATATATATATATGTATTCATATAAATAGGTGTGAGTTTTTGACCCTGGGTTTCACACTCTTGCAATCGTCAGACAAATTGATTAATTTTTTGAAAATTGGCTATATGTAGGGCTGCGTACATTTGTATATTTTTGTGGAAGTGGGAAGAAAATAGGGAGGAAAATTTGTTGTTGTGACAAACGCAGACATATACATACTTGTACACCCACTGACGTACGCAGAGACGCGCACACATCCACCCACTGGGGCTCACACAAACATAACTATATGTGAACCCTATGGGGCTTGGCATATATATGTACATGTGTGTGTGTGCATATATATATATATATATATATATATATATATATAAAAATGTATATTCAGCTTTAATATGAGATTAAGAACAGTATTGTTAAATAAAGAAGACAAGAGGAAAACTATATTTTACTTGCCTAGGAGAGTAAAATATAGGTTTCCTCTTGTCTTCTCAATGGACTGAGCCTGTGACTAATGACAAAGTGTTGGAGAGGATGTAGATGAGAAGAAAATTCATATTTCACATGAATAAGAAACAGAGAAGGTTTCTGGAACATGTAATGAGGAAGGATGGCCTGGAGAACTTAATACTCACAGGATAGATAGAAAGATAGAGAGACAGGGGAAAGCAATGTGAGACCTTCTTGATAGGCCTGAGCAAATGGATGGTAAAATTGGGTTTGGGAGAGACACCAAGAGAAAGAATTTTGAGAGTGACAAGAAAAAGAGTCAAGTGGAAGACTAAACATATAGAATTTTATCAAGGGCTCTGAGGAAGTAGTGCTACCCTGGGTCAAGAAGATGGCTGCTGGAAGACCCTGTTTCTGGTAACAGGCCTCCACATTATGCCACACAAGCAGAAGAACAAAGTGAAAGCTGTCAGACAATTTCTGTGCACGCATCAGCCAAAAATAAGGATAGGCCACTTACCTCCTCACACTGCAACCCTCTTGATTATTATCTATGGGGCAGTTGAACAAGAGACCAACATTTTGAATGTTATATAATTATTCTTATAACGTTACCAAAATAAGTTTATTGAACTTTATATTTTAGAATTATATAATTTACATTTATATCCTTATTTTTCCTTGATAAAATGTCCTATGAAGCTTTAAAATAAAAAGTTATTTCACATTTAAACTTTTTTTTAGTATCTTCCTGATCTTTATGCTCGCTACTGTACATATGCACACACACATATATCTATACATATACAGATGAACATATATATATATGTCTATATATATATGCATATAAGCATATGCATACACACACACATGTAGATACAGATATTTACAGACACACACATATAGATACATATAAACATATATATATATATACACACACACACACACATATATATATGTATGTATGTATGTATGTATGTATGTATATACATACATATACATTCACATATATGAAACGATTTGTTTGAACATTATTTTTGATCGATACTCGTATTTAAGTAGATATTCTGTTTATAATCAAACTGTATTAGATATTTATTTCTACTGGCCTGATTATTTACGATAAATTTTTGTTACAAAAATGTGTGTCATTCCACATAGGGAAAGCCACTAATTGATCTGGCTTCCCCTATGTGGATAAGGGTTGCAGGTTCAAATCCTGCCAAATGACACACATTTTCATAACAAAAATTTATTGTAAATAATCAGGCCAGTAGAAATAAATATATAATTCTGTTTGATTATAAACAGAATAGCTACTTAAATACGAGTATTGATAAAAAATTATGTTCAAACAAATCATTTCAAATTGTTGATTGTTTAAAGACCAATTTGTTAATCTGTATTAATATATATATATAAAAATATGCACACGTACATATATACTATGCACATATGTCTGTGTGTGTGTATATATATATATATATATATATACACACACACACACAAAAAAAAAAATTGATGGTTGTTTAAGTCAAATGTAAATGGGTTCAATATTTTTTAAACTTTTTCTTCTATTATTAGAAAAAATACATGTATAATAAAGTAATAACCTTTTATTTTTTTTAATCAAAATTAAAATGTTATCACTAAATATTACAGATATTATTCTGCAGTATCTATGGCCAAAACCTCTTAGAAACTGAAACATCTACATTTAAATTTCTCACTTTTCTGTAGACTATCTCCATACCAATACAGACATGTTTTGATATTAATTCTGTCCATCTTTATCATGTTATGCAAAATAAAACTGCTGCCTTTAATCCTCTTAAGAGAACCATTTTTGCATTACATCAACATGGCTGATGCTAACCTCCAAGCAAACATTCACTGAGACTTTTTGGTCTCACATTTTCTATTTATTTGTAATGGAATAATTATGTTGAATCATTTGCTCAGTCTGCTGAAAAGTCTGTGCCATGCAGGTAATTACCCTCACCACAAAACATTTTGCACATTTATAGGTCTGCCATTTGTACTTGAACTGAATAATTCTGCCACATCTGGTTTGATTCTCCTGCTTTATATCTTGAGATTCTTGACAAAAACAAATTAACAATCTGCAGTCTTATTGGTCTTAACTTAGCATCTCAGCTTCAGTCACTTTCTCACAATCATAACAAAACTTTCTTGTGCCTTTTCTATGAATAATTTTGTGGCAATTGTTCTGATGAGTTTTCTTTTTTGACACCTTAACTTTATGAATTAAAACACAGTACTACACTGGCAGTTAAGTCTCATCATTTTACTATTTAAATGCCTAGATGTAATTTTAAGTTCTATTCTAATAGTTTATTCTCTTGCATTTCTCATCTGTGAAACTCACTTCCCACTTTCTTTTTTCCTGTCAACTACAATATTCAAAACTTTTGTCTTTTGAATCCTGTTCTTTTACTGCTTTTTTTCATTCTAAATGTTTCCTAATTTTCTTCCATTAACCTCTTGAATTTCAGTGACTTTATCTCCCTACTTAAATTGAAATTGTTTATACAAAACAAATTGTAGTAAGTAGTATGGTTTTGAACTTTAGAAAGAACTAAAAAATATGTCCTGAATATTATAGGATTACCTAACCTTGACTGCCAAGGTACTTTTCCTGAGCATCTGCTAGATGGAATTGGATAAAAATGAAAAGGCTGAAACCCTCTTTTTGTTCAAATACAGTATGCTGTATGGACAAAAAACATCTCATTTTCATTTCAGGAAATGTCATACTCTCAATGACTTATGTGTCACATTGCATTCAACAAAATACTAACATTACGCTTGGTCCTGTTTGAAAAACCTTATGCAATTACAACATTATTTCCATGACAACTTATCACATATCTCCCTTCAACACCAGAAAATGTCCCTCTTCATATTGCAACAAGGTTAATTAAAAACATACACCAAATAAAAGCATTTAAATACAAAGTCTGTTGTAAAGAAAAAGAAGAATTATTTATATCTGCTTTGATAACAACTTAAAAAGGAGATCATTTATACTAGATTGTAACTGTATCTTTATGTCTTGAAGCAAATTCTATCATGTACTGACAAAGATTTGCATCTTTGGTAAATCCATAAATCTATTTTAATGTTTAATCATGAATAAAGAGACAACTCATTTTAAAACATATTTCATAAATTATCATCAAATATCCATGAGCTGCCACATTTTCTTAAAATACCAAAACATATCCCATCATGCAAGTATAAAGTACCGGAGTTCAAATTATGAAGGTTTTCCATGAATGTAATAACATTTTTAGAGTTTCCAGCTACCCCAAGAACAAACTTCAGCTCCGATGAACATTTTGGAGAGTATTATGAAAAGTTGTCTTGAAATATAAGGCTTTGTTTAAGTCTAAAACTCTGGAACAAAGTGAATAAATGCCAATAGAAAGTTCCAATAAAGAAATAAAATCAATGCCAAAACACATTCAGGTGTAATAAAAGCACACTACAGGCAAACCAAGTATTGGAAGATTTCAGAATAAATTTTCTTCATGTCTAAATTCTTTTCTTTTCTTTATGTAGAATGCTTCTTAAACCCTGAGAAGATGTGAAAAAAAAAATATTAACGTAACTTGTAGCAAGATATATAATTTTAACAATGATTATGTGTATATATATATATATATATATATTATACATATGTGTGTGTGTGTGTGTGTGTGTGTACATACTTTTCCAAATATGCTGTATATGCTCAAATATGAACAGATATTAATGCATACTACAATTATACATTCTAAGAACTAAATTATTACATCATTTATATATATATATATATATATATATAGAAATACACACACACACAGTATGACCCGGATATAAGAGAGATTTTCTCTGGTCCCAAATTAGTACCTGTGGTAATGCATATAAAATAGACCAAACCCGGATATACGAGAATTCTTATCCGGTCCCGGCAACTCTCTTATATCCGGGTTACACTGTGTATATATATATATATAGTAACAAAGTTATAGAACACATAGGTTTTTTTTTGCCTACTGTTCATGCATTTACTTTTATAAAGAGTGCTTGATACAGTATAGAGCATTATATTGTAATTCTTGTTACAACCATTACAATATATATATATATATATATATATATGTATACACACATACACACACATCTATATAATATATATATATATATATATATATATATATTGGGTGTGATGGGTAAATTGTTGTAATTATATATTTTAGTTTTCTTGTAAGCCCTTTGTTTGTTTTTGTTGACTGCACAGTATATTAGGCTCAGCTGGGTACCATCTGTGAGAAAAAGTGAATCATGACACAATTTAGCCTACCAAAAATTTGGAAATGCCATGCTGTACTGCTTAGTATCCATGCTGAAAGTATATTAGGCTCAGCTGGGTACCATCTGGGAGAAAAAGGGAATCATGACACAATTTAGCCTACCAAAAATTTGGAAATGCCATGCTGTACTGCTTAGTATCCATGCTGAAAGTTTCAATATAAACATTTGTCAATCTGTCGGTGTCAATCTGAGAACAGTGCAGAATATTCAGAAAGAGACGGATGAGTCTAATGATTATTATGAGGTTGTTTGCAGTGATCACTCACATTGGTGGTGTTATGCTTGCTACTCATCTTCCCACAAGGCCCCAGACTCAACATGTAGGCCTACATCAAGTGCTTTGAGGAGGAGGTAGTGCTGACCTGGATCGAGAGGATAGACGCTGAAGTATTCTATGTCTGACAACAGGACTCTGCACCACGCCATACAAGCAGGAGAACCCAGTCATGACAATGAGACAATTTCTGTCACCATACCCCCACTTACATCTAATAATCTAACTACCTAGAATGCAATCCCATTCATTGCTATAAACAGGAGATCAACAAAACTCCTTGTATAATCAATGAACAGAAGGCAAGGATTATGGCATTATTTGTTTGTTTTGTTTTACGGCTTATCAACCCATCTTGGGTCATTTAACGCCAAATCTAATTATTAAAAACCAAAGAAAAAGTTAAGAACAATTTCAAGAAGTGCGTATATTTAACAAATTAATATATATAACAGGCATCGTTTAGCAAATTGAACAAGAAGTGTGTCCCAAAGAAAGGCAGAGATTTTGAAGTTGTCTGGAAGCTGTGGTTGAAAGCAATGGTGAATAAATTTACTTTTTATAATTTCAAGATATTTTTGTTTAATTTTGGTAAATATATCTTAAAATAAGATGTCAACATTATTTTCATTTTTGCATCATTTAACCATTACACCCGCTGTGTGTGTGTGTGTTTGTAAAGATAAACTGAAATGTTTTCAGCCTAATCTGCATCCTAAAATCAGTATTCTGATGTTTGGTCACTGAAATATTGCTGATTTCAGAAAGTGAATAAATCCAAATCTTTTTAAGTACCCACTCATTATACATTATATATCCAAGAAATATTTTATTCATATATAGATGACTCTTCCAATGATTTTAGTAGGATAAATATCTAATAATTCATTTCTTAGAATCAAACAACAAACTACTTGAACATATGATTTGATTAAAATGGTGAAGGCTTGTGTAGAACCAACCACATTTTGTCAAAGAGACAAACACAGAGAACTGGTGCACAACATATCACAAGTCACCCAATCAACTCTCCTCAGGATTTTAATTCCGAATAGTTCTTCTCCTAGATCAAGGTTATAGGATCATTACTATTTACCCATAGCTAAGGGTTAAAAAAGATAGAGTTACACTTTTCTTAAGCTTATTAGCACATGAGTGAATGAATAAACTTGGCAGAAATTTGAACTTGGCTCTCTGATTCCTCAGTGTTAGTTACTATCCATTATTCCACTGTGCCTTATATATATATATATATATATATACAGTACTGTCCTAAAGTATTAAGGCAAGAACTATTTTATCTTTTATGAGGCATACTGACAGAAAATAAACAATTTAATTGAAGTAATTTTATTTGATTTACTCAACAAATGCTTTAACAAGAAAAAATACATGTTACAAAATATATTTAATATTTAGTATAATAGCCTTTTGCTTTGATTGCTGCCTTTATTCTGTCAGGCATTGACATCACAAGCTTCTTCAATGTATCTAATGGTATCTCCTGCCAAGCAGCTTGTATATATTCCCAAAGTGTGTCTTGCAAAATAACATTAGATCTATCAATTTTTTTTATTCAAAATATCCCATAGATGTTCAATGGAGTAGTTTCAAAATAACTTGTTTAATAGAAAATAGTAAAAATTAAATATAATTTCTTTTTAATACATTTCTTTTACACCTAATTTTAAATAATCAATATTTATTAGCAATTTACTTGGCTTTTCACCCTGTATTTTAATTTCAGTGAGGTTTTTAGGAAAATCACCCATGTCCTAATACTTCTGCACACAACAGGTAGTGGGCAAAAGTGTTAGGACAGGGGGTGATTTTAAACTTTATTTTGATGCTTCATAAAAGATAAAATAGTTCTTATACTAATACTTTTGCACAGTACTGTATATGTGAAATTATTTGTTTGAACATTATTTTTGATCGATACTCATATTTTAAGTAGACATTCTGTTTATAATCAAACAGTATTATATATTTATTTCTACAGGCCTGATTATTTACGATAAATTTTTGTTACAAAAATGTGTGTCATTCGGCAGGATTTGAACCTGCAATCCCTTTCCACATAGGGTAAACCACCAATTGATCTGGTGCATCTTAGGCCTTTCGACCACGAATGACCAACTGTCTAAACGAAGTCAAATCAAGCCTATATAACAGCATTTTCAATACATCATAATGACCAATGTGGATATGACACATATTTTCGTAACAAAAAATTATTGTAAATAATCAGGCCAATTGCAATGAATATATAATACTGTTTCATTATAAACAGAATATCTACTTAAAATCTAAGAATTGATCAAAAATACTGTTCAAAAATATAATTTCAAATTGTCGGTTTGTTTATAACCATTTCGTTAATCTTCATATATATATATATATATATATATATATATATATATATATATATGCATCACTCATTCAGGAATGAATTAGAGCACTCTGGCTATTGGGTGTGTATAATGATAATATGCATGCTAAAAAGCCCAGAGGTAGAATCGCTGACTGACGCCAATTCGGTTGGGTTTCGATCCTGGGTTAAAAGCAATTGGAGTCTAACCGTACTGATGAGCTGTGATACAGCAAAACAGATCTGCCTGCGGATAACTATATATATATATATATATATATATATATATGTGCGTGTTTGTGTGTGTATGTATAAACACACACACACAACAGATTGAAAAATATTTGGGAACTTGCAAAATATTTATTTAATAATCTTTAAAGTGATGTATTATGTGCTAAAATTATCAATTGCTAAGACAAATACATATTTTCAAACATACAATACAGAATAATTAATATAGTGCCACTGATGAATTTGATCTTTTAAGCTTTGCCCACATTTTTATTGGATTCAAGTGAGAAGATTGACTAAGCCAATGAAGCACCTTTTCTGTAGAAATCATTGGCAAGTTACTTTAGTTTTGGAATGTGATCTTGTTAAAAGATTCAACATTCTTCAAGCTCGAACTGAAACACCAAAGAAAAAAAATGATCTTCCAAAATAATCCTATATATTGCACTCTTCATGGTCCCTGCAATCACATGAAGTGCTTCTGGATCATTGAATGAAATAAAAAAAACCATGATGTGCCCACTTTCATGATTTACTGTGGGAGTGGTCAAATCTTTGATCATAGATGAGAGTGTTATGACCAAAAATGTTGAATTTTCATTTCATATGTTCTTTAAAAGATGACCAGTCAGTCAGTTAAGTGCCATATGTGATACACACTTGGGCAATCATGTCCTGAAAGGAACATAACTGACAGTGCAAAAAATTTTCCTGCTGTTGGTTGCCATTACTTTCTGTAGTAGGCTGCTGAGAACAAAGGCTTTAGAACCCAGTCTGTCCTGCTACTTAACCCATAGTTGGAAGGAGAAGCAATGAATAAATACTTTTACCAAGGGTGTTTTTGCATAAGTGAATGCAACAAATTCAACAAAAATTCAGACTCAGCTCTCTGAAAAATGATCAGGTTTCTCAAAATGTTCATGAGAAAATTTTATTCAAGAATCTTAGTTCCCTTGGCTGAACAAAATACAAAGTTTAAAACCATTGTTGTGAATGTCATTACTAATCGATCTTTGAGTAACTGATATTTCAGAATCAAAGTGCTAATAAAAACCATTTATTAACTCATAATTTAACAAAACTACACAGAAAATTCTAGTTGGTAACACAAAAATTCTTTTTAAATCACATAACTGTTGATACCTTATTATTAGAGAAACTCTATTGATTAAATGCCGTTCCCTCAATATCAATCCGACAGTTGTTCAGTAGCAAAGATAGTGTGCTATGAGTTTTCTAAAAATAGAAGTGACCCTTACATCAACCCAGCCATGTATGGCACATGACTGCTCCAAATGATCATTCTTTTACAAGAATGGTTTCACAGTAAAAACTACTATATAATGGAACATACACAGAATGAATATTTTGAATACAAAACCCTTGAAAACGACTAAAGCACTAGCCAAACACTTAGACTAATAAAAATTACAGACAATTTTTATATACTTTAATTTCTGAAAAATGGAAAAAAGTTAAAATACTGGAAAAACTCAATAAAAACTGATTAAATCATCCTTGCTCTCCATATTCAATGAAAGATCTATATATTTTTTTTCTCTAAACATAAAATGTTAGATATAACAAACAATGAATGTCTATTATGTTTACTCATGAGCCATTTTAAACATCCTATTTTGACTAATTTCAGGTGAAAATAAAGACAAAAATTGTCCAACATTTGGATATTTTTTTCATTATGCTAGTTCTAAGATTTCGGCCCACATGAGCCATCTTCAGAAAGGTTACAGGGATGATAACATAAAGACATCCACCATCAAATATAATTTTGTTTTGTGTTGACAAAACATTGCTGAAGAATCAGCATAATAAAAAAATATCCAAATGTTGGACAATTTTTGTCTTTATTTTCACCTGAAATTAAAGCCAAAATAGGATGTTTAAAATGGCTTATGATTAAACATAATAGACATTCATTGTCTGTTATATTCAACAATATATGTTTAGAAAATTATCTGCTACCTTGATACACTGAAAAAAAAAATATATATGTGTGTGTGTTTGTGTGTGTGTATACACAAATGTGTGGCTATAAAGTATATTTTGTCAGTGGTTAAAATTATGAGGCATTTAGTGAGATTCAACCTCACTTTTCAATAGCAATGGCTTCTTTGCACAACTTCCTAACCATTATATTACAAGCAACCTGATATGTAAAAATGTGATTATTTAAAAATGTAAATGAATGAGATATCAACCTATGCAAACCTGAATTAATGAATATATTAATCCAAGTGCATAGCTAATGTCTATGTACATTTCATTCACATCAATACAACTGTTTATTTAATTTATATGAGAATTTATATACAAGCATTGCATATTAAGATTCAATATTTGAGTCCCTGCACATATAAATGTGTATAGATATGAGAAAACACTTGTAAATATAGAGTTATGTATATATTTATAAACACACCCACATGTATCTGTAATACAGGAATGTTAATTTTTTTTTCATGCAGGAATTGAGACAGGTTGCATGTATGTAGGAATAAAATGACAATTTCTTGCAAAGAAAATCATTTTCTCCGATCAATACTTTGCTTCTTGTATGAATAGCTTTGGTACCGGTATTGTGTCTTGCCAAACCAAATTATTTCTCTCTCTTTTTCATTAAATTTATTTTTACCTTTCTGCTTTGATTGTTATTTAATACCTGCAGTAAAAAGTTGGTAAATAACAGATTTTGATTTTCTTTTTCAGTTGTATTTATTATGTTATATATTTTCTTGCTTTTGGTCTTTGTTATACTATTTTACAAATCTTTTGCATTCTTCATTTTATATATATATATATATATATATATATATATATTCTTGGTTCAGCTTGCTGACTCTGCATGAATCTTCCTTTTTGCACAGCATTTTGTGAAGTTCTTCATAGCTGCTTAAGAGTTATTTGTAGTATAATACAAAGGTACAGGCCATATTACAGTTATTGGTACATAAAGGGGTATCTGTGTTCAAATTTTAATCAGTTCTGTTTCATTTAATTCACACCAATATCAATGGAAAAGGCATGAAGCCATGTTTTTCCAGCTATGAGCATATTTACAGAGCAGATTGATCTCTCTTACCTTGGATGACAGACATGTTTCAGCAACTGAACTATCCTTAGGTTTTGGCATTATTCCAGAGAAAAATAGTGGTCAGTTCTACGTATGCATTCAGTACTAAAATCTGAACATTTGTGTGGGTAGAAATTAAATAGTTTAGACCTAAATTGGACTTTTGCCTCACTTGGCCCAAAACCAATGGGAGAATACATTAACACACACATACTAGTGTATTACTTGTTAAAATCTATTGTCCTTCCAGCTGGGTGTTAGGTAGCAGATCAAACTAGTCTCTTGGTTGGTAGCCATTTTGGGATAAAAAAAAACTGAATTCAAATGGTTACTGCTTTGCAGCTACCCACTAAGTTGGAAATTGAAAAATTTATACAAATCACGATACCCACAAAATGCAAGTCACAGATATCTATGATCACAAAATCCAAACCCAAAAGTACCTATAAAACAATGAGAATATGCTTCTCAGTCTTTAAATGTAAGAGTATATATATCTGTTTTTTTTTCTCAAATATTCAAGCCAGTAGATGAAAATAAATAAATGGAGTATCTCCTCAAACATGAGTATCCACTAACAATAGCCTTTAAGGTGATAAAATATGTATATTGTTAAATTGTAAAAGTGTTTAGCACCAAAATTGCTGTTTTGCTGGTAGAGAAGCATTTTTAAGCAAGCAGATTTTTGTCATAGAGTGCTCAATATCAAAGATAAAGTTAGAGCTGTTAATAGAACTAATATGGAGTAACTTGTCACTTAGATAAGCAGTGTTACTTCAGTCATGCTGACTTTAACATTATGTGAAGGCATTGTTGTAATGTCTTCACTCTTGAAAGACATTTAGTTTTCTCTGGTGCTACTTTTCAATCTTTTTGTATTCATGTGAAATTTGGTGTAATTTCATATCTTTGCATTTACTTTATTTTTTGCAAAATGAATGTTATATTATTTTTTTATCTTTTGTTTTTTTTGCTGTTTCTTACAAGAGTCAACACAATATATATCCATTAAGCATCAACAAATCCTGTACCACTTAAGAAACAGCAAAATGCTAAAAGACAAAGTGACACGTTTTCCCACATTAATTCAAAAATAATATAAATAAGCTAGCAAACCAACTCTGATGAGTACAAAAAAAGTAATGGTGTCCTCATGAAACTGAAGTTGGCATGAACACTCTTATGCCTACCCTGATATTGAGCACTTAACGATAAAAACTCTGCTTGCCAAAGTACATTTTATCAATAAAAACCACTGAAAAAACAATAACCTTGTCATTAAACATTATCACAAATGAATATTATATAGATATATATATTGGACACCCAAAACAGCCATGATTGGTCAAGTAAAAAGAAGAATGGCCTTCTGTGTTCGATATGAAAGTGTCTGAAACACAGCTTATTTTCTTTTATTTAATTATTTTTGGCAGAAAATACATTTGATAGTAAATACTTTTATTGTTACAGCTTCTTAATATTGACCAGTAGTTAATGTAGGAGAATAAAAGCTCTAGCATACTGTCAAAAGTTTTGATTTTTTTTCTATATTTTGACAACATAATTATAATAGATATTTTAAAAGGCTTTCTTTTCAGTTTAACTGCAAGAATTCTTTCAGATAACTAACAGTATCCCAGAATGCACTTCTTCTTGTCTTGATCTAACATCAGTCAAACTTCTTTTTCATTTTTTCTCTCCTCCTGCATATATAATCTTGTGGCTGTTACTGACAAAATCTCCTAGTTACATATACACCTAAAATATTTGTTACTCATTTCCTGTTTTACATTTTCCAGCTGGCCACAGTTATTTAACATTCTAACATTACGTTTCCTGAGAGTTATATTTTTGTTTGGTGCCAACAGTCCTTGGATGACAGGCCAGCAACACATGTTACACATTCCATTCATAACTGGGGGAGGAGTTAATCTCCATAGACATAATCCCCTTTTTGCTGTTAGGTTTCATATTTTGTTTGATAACTAGGATATTTCTTGGGATTAATAGTGAAGTGGTTTCCCATTGCAGTCTCCATGGTGGTTTATTGAGACAGCATTAGCTGGCCATTCACACATCAGGAGTTCTTTCACTTTTTGTTAGGTTTTGTTTTCCATCTTACTGGGTTGCTAACAACCCACTTCACTCATGAGAACATGGAGTGGGGTAGCAGTTTAGTTGGCAACATTCCAAAGAATACATATCTTTGATGACTGACATGTTTGTATTTCAGGTGGTTTGACCAAAAGTAAAGGAATTATGGAAAATATGGAAACATACTGTCAGGTTGAGATTAAAAAATTCCCTCACAGGGTCAAGAACAACCTCCTGCTAAGTGCTTTCCATAGTTGAAAATAGGCGAGATGCCTGTTGAAGGGGATAGGGACATTTATTTTAGTACATTCCTCAGGGGGACTGGTAGATATTGATTAGTTGTTTAACAAAAAAAATAAAAAAACAGGATTACTCTAACAGGTGAACCCACTAAAATATATAATAATGGCCGGCCACTCATATTTGAGGATACTCATCTACCGGGGGGGGGGGGCTAGCTAATCCCCACTGCAGACGTCTTCTCAGGCACTTGTGGTTATGCAACACCCACAGACCCTATTTGTGGTTTATACTATGTGAATTTGTGGTTTATATTATGTGAATTTTAGTTACAGTTTCTGGGAGAGAGCCTGTTGCCTTGTGTAAACAAGGCCAGTATACTTAAACTCTTGGTTATGATGACTTGTGACTTCAAGCTCGCACAATCATTGAAGGGAGCTGTCTACCCAGTTTCACTCACAAGGCTTGGGTCAAACTGCAGGATGGTTTTCAGGCACTTTTCAAAGGTGTCATGCTTGGATTGCCTCCTCCAGATTAATAACATCAAGAAGTCACCTTCCTGACAAATTGATTACAGTGAGATTTGAACCTGGGCTTCATGGTCAGAAAGCAAATGTTCTAACCACTCGACCACACACACACACATATATATTTAAAACGTTTCTGTGTATGTATGTAAATATACACTTTTGAAGTATGCCTGTGTGCTTTTGTATATGTAAATAAAAATTAATATATAAGTATGTTTATATATGCGTATACACATACACATATGCATTAAATATATGGATCAGAATCCAACAACATGATCAAGTAAAGAAAAAGAACAAAATAGGAAACGTATCACAATCTAACATGTTTCCCTTCTATTAAAACTTTCCTCAGAGATTGAGAGAAAAATGAAAAAAAAACAACAACAAAGAGACAGTATACTGGTGTGTTGGGATTTGGCGTGAGTTCTTATTAGTCAGATATGTATCATATATATAAACATATCTATATATACTTTGAAAGTATACATAATACAGATATCAGATGTTAATTATACAAGAAAATATACAAGTGCATGTGTGTGTGTCTATTTACCCAGACTCATACAACCCCCACTTCTGTTCATACTTGTGGGATAATGTATGAATGTGTGTGGTGCATTTATTTCTTTGCAGTCAATCCTCTGCGATAATCAATTTTTTATGAGATTGTCAAAGAATCATTTATTGTGGCTTGAATGGCTTATACTTGTTTCACAGTGTGGGCCAAATTTAATGAAAGATGTATTGAATCAAAGAGAGAATGGGTTGAGAGTGAAAAAGCCAGTGGTGGGGAGAGACAGCCACAGTTCTTGTGTTTATATTCTGAAAGCAACAAAAATAGAAAACCATCATAAAATATTGCAACATGCAGTGATGTTGCTTATTTCAGTCTGGGTCAAACCAGCGGTATGAATGCCCTTTTTTTCAATATTAATATATCCTCCCCACTTAGAAATACGAGGCATTTTGAAGCTCTATTTTCTATTAATGATTATTCCATATCAATATTGAAAAGTGATAATTTGAGGCAGAAGAAATGTGGTGCTACAGAAGGATGCTGAGGATACAATGAACCAAACATAAACAATAAAAGTTTAAGGAAAACAGAAGCAAAAAGGAAACCTATTCTTAACATCTGAAAGAGATGACTGAAGTTTCTAGATCACATGAAGAAAGAGAGCTCAGAAAAATGATTCTCACAGGACAGAGAAAAACAATATATAACCTATCTAGCAATATTGTGTAAATAGATGGTGGAACAAGGTTTAGGAATGATGACAAAATTTATTAAAAGCTACAAAGTACAAGTTGTGGAGAGCCATGATCCTCAATATCATGAAGGGACACTGTGCATAAAGGAATAGAACTGCTCCATGTCTGATTAATTTCATATTTCTTGTGAATATGAGAGCACAGTGTTTAAAACCATATAAATGCAAGGATTTTGAATATTAATATTCAGAGTATATAAACCATCCTCAATATAATATTTGTTGTAAGAATTAATGAGAAAATATTTCACTAAAAATATTATCAAATTAAATTTGGAAAAAAAAGAAATCATATTCTCATTCTTCTTCTACGCCTTTTCAGGATGTAGGTAATCATAGAAAACCACTTGCCCCTATACTTTGTCATTCTTAACTTTTCCTCTTGGTATCTCTCTCAAACCCTGCTTTTCCATCCACTTGCTCAAGCTCATCAAGTGTGTCTCACATTGCTTTTCACTGTCTCCCTTTTCCTCTACTTGTCCTGTGAGTATTAAATTCTCCAAGCCTGCCTTCCTCGTTATATGTCCCAGAATTGTCACTTCCTGATGCTAAGTTTCCTTTACATTTGCACCCTCTCCAAAACCTTATCATTGCTCATATGTTTGGTCCATGGTATCCTCAGCATGCTTCTGTAGATCCACATTTCTGTTGTTTTGAGTCTCTCCATCATCTTTGAGAAGGTTGCGCAGCATTCACTTGGATATAGGAGGAAAGATATCACAGTGCTTATTTCTTTGTTTCCAATAAAACTTCTTGAAGTTTATGTTTAATCCAAATTAAAATTTGACAAAACCTAAGTTCTTGGCAAAGAATTTGTGTGAAGTAGATAAAATGTGTGTTGTGGTGCAATGAATATCAACTCAGAATGACAAATGGAGAATTCCTTGCATTCACTTTCGCACAAATACCTTTGGGAAAGGTATTAATCAGTCTCTTCCTTCCAGTTATGAGTCAAATAGTAAAACAGATTGGGTTCTATAGCCTTGGTCGGCAACCAGTCTACCGCAGAAAGCAATGGCAACTTACTATGGGATAACCTTCTGCCCAGTCAGTCATGTCTCTTTCGAGATATGATTGCCCAAGCGTGTATCACATATGGCATTTAACTGATTAATTAACTCAAAGTTTGAAATTTTCTGGGTTTTGTAATTAAGCATGCAACAGAATATCACAATTCATCCAATATGCTTTCACTAAAAAGCATCACAAATTGCAAGATATTCAAAGATTTACTTTGTCACTTTTATATGCATAGCAAATTTTCACAATGATCTGAAGCCAATCAAAAGTAACAAAGGTAAAATTCAAATATTTATTTTCTGATTACATCATTTTTCACTCTCTTCAAAGAATATAACTCAGGTATACTAAATACTAATTATAGAGTAAAATGGTACCTTTAGGTGTGGTTAGTAACCAGTCTAAGAGAATGACAACTTTGAATTAAAAACCAGTTGGGTATAGAGCAATCAATGCCATTCCATAAAGCCTACTACTTGCTATGGAAACCACAACAACAATAACTCATGTGCTGAAATTTGTGGCCCATATATTCTTCAGAGTGTCTACATTATAGAGTAGTTTCCTCTTTTATTTTAAAATAATTTATGATATTAGTATCATTTTTTCTAACTTTGTTATTACAAAAACAGTATCAACAGTACATTGTAGTAAGATTTTTGTTAGTGTTATAGTGGAACTTCCTGCCTTCCCTGAGAATAGAATGCTCTACTTTATAAAAGATGGTAACGAGCGGTACGACAAGAAAAAGGTCGTAGGCGAAGGCATTCACTATTCGATAGCTGATTCCGCTGTGTGGGTAGTAACCAGTCTAAGAGAATGACAACTCTGAATTAAAAACCAGTTGGGCATAGAGCAATCAATGCCATTCCATAAAGCCTACTACTTGCTATAGAAACCACAACAACAATGACTCATGTGCTGAAATTTGTGGCCCATATATTCTTCAGAGTGTCTACATTATAGAGTAGTTTCCTCTTTTATTTTAAAATAATTTATGATATTAGTATCATTTTTTCTAACTTTGTTATTACAAAAACAGTATCAACAGTACATTGTAGTAAGATTTTTGTTAGTGTTATAGTGGAACTTCCTGCCATCCCTGAGAATAGAATGCTCTACTTTATAAAAGATGGTAACGAGCGGTACAACAAGAAAAAGGTCGTAGGCGAAGGCATTCACTATTCGATAGTTGATTCCACTCCAACCCGTGACTTGCCTATATGTGTATTATTGTTAATTGTACCTAGTACAGTAAATCTGTATTTCTTATTCCTGGTGTGGAGTTCCATTCTTCAACTGATCATTTTATACTGTATTCCTTTTCGGGATATATCAGTTAGAAAAATACATTTTAACTACTTTCAGTCATAGAATAAAGCCAATTTCTGTCTAGCTTGCAATTTAATAATCATTATGCACTTATGGCTTCTCACTGCCTTTTCTATAAATATTTTCAAGGCAGTTGTTCTGATGAGATCTACTTCTTTGTACCTCAGCAACATCAATTTAAGCATACCACTAGATTGGCAATTAGGTCTCTCTTTTATTGTTGAAATAATTAGAGATAATTTTAAGTTCTATTCTTATAGTTTCTTCTTTTGCACATCTCACCTTTGAAACTCTTTTGGTTTCTTGCTTTCCTGCCACCTATGATCTTCAAAACTTTAAATTTGTTTAAATCATATCACCCCAAGCAAGGTGGTGATGCCACTGATGCACATGGGGCTACTTAAGAGTAAACTGATTGGAAAAGAGAAAGCCGGGAACCACATCCTAAACAGGAAACAAGGGATGAGCCTCTTCACCTGTTCAGATGTGGGTGGAGTGTGAACCAGCCGATAGTTTAGTCTATCTACTCCAATTGAAAAAAAAAGAGAGAAAAAAAAGTGAAAGAAGATTGGAGAAAAAAAAGAAAGAAAGCCGGGAACCACATCCTAAGCAGGAAACAAGGGATGAGCCTCTTCACCTGTTCAAAAAACGTGGGTGGAGTGTGAACCATGTAATAGTTTAGTCTATCTACTCCAATTGAGAAAAAAAAAAAAGAGAGAAAAAAAAAGTGAAAGAAGATTGGAGAAAAAAAGAAAGAAAGCCGGGAACCACATCCTAAGCAGGAAACAAGGGATGAGCCTCCACGTGGGTGGAGTGTGAACCGGGCGATGCAATATCAATCGTAATTTCCGTCTTCCTGAAACCTGTTCTTTTATTGTCCTTTCTCTTCACTAAAGTCTTCTCATTTCCTTTCACTATCAGTAACCTCTTGCACCTTAGTGGCATTATTGCTTTGTGGGTCGGTGGGAGGGATATTAAAAAAAATCACTTTTATATCACGACCCAGCCACTTCAGTAAAGAATATAGTTCCATTATTTTCAGATTAATGTTTGTCATGAGAAAATATAAAAACAACTAAAAACAGAATTCAAAAAGTAAAACTAAAACTAAAAATATCAATCCTAATAACAGATTCGAAGACATCTACAAACCATTTTATATTTCTGTTAAAGTCAAGTCACATCAGAAACAGACCAATCTGTGTTCATATATTAATCAGTTGTATGTCAATATTGGCATCTCTACAGAGTGAAGCAGGAAAAAACAACAGTTGCATCCAAAACCTTCAGCCACAACCAATCACAAATCAATCTTGACATGAAGATCTCTATATCAAAACTTTGGCCAAAACTGTACAAAACAAACAGAGCCATCTTTTATATTTGCTGTTTACTTATAATAATGAAAAAATGTTTTGGAGATTATGAGTAATTTCAAAATTTGCAAATAAATTTTTGGCCAATCATTTTTTGCCATTTATCATAACACCTGCTGGCATCATTTTCATTAATTTACTGCCATTATTATTATAATTTCTATTCTCCAAGTATGAGCATTTTTATCATGTGGTCATCTGTTTGGCGGAATTATTTTTAACATAGTAATATCTATATTTAACAATTTCTAAAACCTAAACTGTCATTGTATTTATCATATATCTATAATACTCATGTTTTTTTATAAAAAAGCCGATTATAAATTATTTAATTTTGTTGCTTTTACTTTGAACTTTTGAAAACAGTTTTTTAAACGAAAAGACTGCATAACAAATCACTCAAAGCTTATTTTGTTGGAGAATAAAAAATAATAAATAATAATAATAAAAATAAAAAATTTCCTTTTTCTCATAATTCAAAAGGAAGCCAAAAGGGGTTTCTGGTCATGTGTGAATTTTATGATCGTACTTCCTGAAAGGAGATGATTGTTCTCTTCTCACTTCCCAACCATTGATTTTGGACATGTTTGGTAGCTGTCCCAACAAAAGGCATATTTGGCCACCCTCACTCAATGTCAGACTGATTTGAGGCCGTCCATTCCCTATGCCTTCACATTTTTGTGCCCATCTGCATCAATAAACATAGGAAATTCAATTGCTACTCAAATCTTTGCTTTGTTTTGTTTATTGCTGTCCACTGGCATTCAACTTCTGTTAGCGGTACAAAGTCAAATACAACCCACTACAAATTTGTAGATGACATTTAATAATGAAAGAAACAATTATTAATCAATAGAAAAAAATATTCCAATCATTATCCTGTCTTCATATTAAAAATATTTTAAAATAGACAATATATTAAAATAGTAGAATACAAACATTTTATATGGTGGTTGCAAATTAATCTTTGCGCTATATTGAATTTCCAAATGAATGTTATGAGATGCTTGTGGGTTTAGTTAG
Source organism: Ascarosepion bandense (assembly GCA_037127315.1). NCBI lineage: Eukaryota > Metazoa > Mollusca > Cephalopoda > Sepiida > Sepiidae > Ascarosepion > Ascarosepion bandense. The sequence continues at coordinate 3,586,579 of JBBBDQ010000365.1, forward strand.
AAACATATCTCTTGGTTATTATTTATCCCACAGCAATTATGATGGACTTAATGTGAGTCCAACTAAAAAAATGGCTAACACAAAACAAAATAAAACAAACTACAATTAATTGCATGTATTGACAAAAGAGCATTACATGAATATACAGTTATGATAAAAGAAAAAAAAATCATGGAACTAATTACTTATAAAAAATTTCAAGGACACATGGCCCAGTAGATATAGATATTGCACATAGAATATAAATTATATTCTCCAGTGATTAAAATAAAGAATTTGGTTAAAATTTCTAGCAGTTGAAGAAGGCTAGATCATACAATGGCTGAAACGTTGTAAGAATGACATTAAAGATTAGGACATTTGTACAGTATAAATAATGTAAAAAATTATACTAAGTAAGAGTGACTGCACTATTTTGCATGTGTGAAACGTATGTTTGCGATATACATATATATAAGAGCTCAACAGTCAAAAGAGAAAAAAAACAATGAAAATGAATATACCCCAGAGGGGAACACTTTACCCACATGTAACTATATAAAAATCCTTTGTGAATAAAATAGTGAAAAGAGAGAGGCTGGGGAGAGAAACATATGCTTTTATAGGCTGATGGAGTACCGCCTAGTGATGGTTCTTTGGAAAAGTCAAGTGAGATAACCCAGAAGTATATTTGTATACCCCAAACAAAATTTCTCATAACTATTTTTGTACTGGGACTGAACAAATAAGATTCTTCTTTATTTTCTGAAGTTCTGAAAGTCTTTCATTTTCAACAATTTAATTACTTTATGGGATTCCCCAACCTTGTCTGCCAGGGAACTTCTAATAACATCCAATAGGTAGTCATATAAGGCAGTTAAGGATACAAATTCTCTATTTTTTCTCTCATCAATTAGAGGATGCTGTAATAACAAGGCATGTCTTATTTTATATCTTAGCGGTATTTTTAGTCTGAAAGAAATCACATGTAACATTCTATACAACACAGTACTATAAGAACACTAGTTTCTTTTAAGAAACTTCACATGGCTACATTAATATCTCCATTACTTACCATCATATAAATAGAAAATATCTCAGTTCAACAAATGAGACAATGTCATGACAAACCAATGACTTCTGTAACAAATTGGTGACCTAACGTAATTACAAGTTCCTCAAATAAACATATTGTTCATTCATTTTCTAACTTTGTTAGTTAAAGAATTGATTTTTCTCCTCTTTTCTGAGACATTCCATGCCTGATTCTGTATATAAATGTATATAAAATTTCATGCATGTGTTGAATTAATTTATTTTGAGATTGCTAAAATTTTCAACCAAATATCATTACAAATTATAAACAATTGCAAACTTTTCTTTCCCTTCTTAATGAAAACTGATCTGACAATGCCCGGACGTAACTGAAATTTGCTAAATCAATGCTGTGTAAGTTATGAATACATATTTTAACAAAGAGTAGTATCATCTTTTGATATTTTTCATTAAGAGAAATGGAAAAGTACAAATAAAAATGTTTGAAATTATTTTCGTTCAGTTTCAAACTTTGGAGTTGATTCTTCCAACATTTCTTGAATGTAGGTTGGGTATTATTTAGAATATTAAATTTTCACAAAAATTTTCTTTTCTACTTTTCCTCAAACCATTGATGATAACTTATATATCAACTGGATTACAATTTTAGTAACTTTTTTTAAATTTTAAATTGTTCTCTTCTGAACAACCATCAAAAGAGTTAAAAGAAATAGAAAAAGTAGAATTCTGATTACTGACAATTATTTAAACATAAAATTTAAACATATTACTGTATGTCTCAGTATATAATACACACCAGTCATTTAGCAAGGAAGATATAAAAAAAAAACTAAAACCTTTTAGTTTTTGTTCATATTTTCAAATTATTTTCACTTATTTAATCATTTATAAATCATTAATTCTGAAGTCATTAGGGTGTGAGTATCAAAAAGGAGTGTTTAGTTGTTCAAAAAATACTAGTAACCACTACCCAAATCCTACTTAAATCTAATGATCACAACATAAGAAGTGTAATTTTTATTTGAGTTGTGTTTGAATGTATGAGTAGTTTAATAGATATCAGCACAAAAGTGGAATTGTTGATCAGAGTTCATATTCCAGCCTTGTTGACTACATTCATTTTCATATAAATGCCCTTGGGAAAGGCATGGATCAATCTCCTCTAACATGTATGGATTAAATAGGAGAACACACTGGACACTCTAGTCATGGGTGATAACTAGTCTAAGGGGAGTGAAACTTAAAAATCATTGGAAAAATCATACCACTATATTTACCAAGTATGCATGGAAATTCATGAGAAAGAAAAGGAATCATTGGAAAGCCATGATTACCTACATCTTCATGGGACATAGTATTTAGATAGGAAGGAATATGGTGTATATATATATATATATATATATATGAAGAGTGCAAATTAGTTACTATTATAGTTGCTGCATTATTTCTAGCTGATTTCTATCTTACTCAAATGAGCTAAGGATCCATCAATTTTCATAACTACTATGTTGGTATATCCGTCACTTTATAAATACTTCAAATTTTCTGAATTGTTGGGGGTGGGGGTCATTTCCAGATAGAACGGAGGTAGCTTGGTTGCTGGTGCTTTCGTTGGGATCGTTTGGTTGGTATGTTCCTTAGCTTGTTTAAAGATAAATAGGGCTTCTCTCATCGCCTTGACTCCCAAATCCCTCAGCATAGCTAGATCCATCATTTCTAAGTTCTCCTTTGTCAGTTTTTCACTTGCAAATGTTGCCGCATAATTCTTGGCCAAGTCAGCAGATATTTCTACTTTGATGAAGTAATTTTCCCAATCCTCAGGTTCAGTAGACTAATTTACAATTGTACTGGATATGTGAATGAAAACTGTTCTCATTGCTACTATGATTCCATCTGCTGTTATTTCTAAAGGTGTACAAATGGTCACCAGTTGAATGACATCATGGGTAGATTTTGAGTTGAAGAGCCTCATCATTGTGAGTGATACATAGTCAAAGACAAGAGTTATGGTTTAAATAACCAGATATTTTCTTAGCTTTATATGAGAAAAAATATAATCATGAGAAACAAATGGTGTTCAATCCATACTTAGAAAAGTTCATGACAACCTTCTCGACACGTGTAACATTTGATGACTGAAAGAATTAATGGCTGACAATGTGGCTAAACTTTCCAAAGTACATGCTTTAGCTCCATTTTGGTCACCATCATGAACTAAATTTAAAAATAATGTTGACGTACAAATCAAAACTGCTTGTTTACTAGCAGTTAGCATGCTAAGATGACCTGAATGTTACTTAGAGTGTGAAACTACCAATCACAAAGCAGTGTTGATTTCTATCTCCACACTATTCATAACTACAATTGTTTCTTCTTTAATATTAAACACTTTCAATAGAGAGAACTGCTTTCCATCAATTAGAAACTAACTTCCAAGCTGAATGCATCAGTCTAATAGAGGAACTGTATTAATCTACACAATCTTGCATAGTGAAGATTCTAGTGAAGATCCCAGTATGGAAACATTTCAAACATCATCATTAGTGCAACAAGGAGAAAATGAGAGCCCAAGTGCATTTAATCTTTTTCCAGACTATGCTTGCACATTTAAGAATACAGATGTTATGAGGTAGGCACTGATTATTTAAGCATCATATACTACATCCCAAATGAATTTACTAATATAAAACAATGATACTGCTTTCCTAAGATACTGAAGGCTAAGAAACTACTGATGAGGGGGTATATGCTGATGACACAGATATTTATAGTTGGGACACAAATGATCTTGAAAAGAAAATCAACATCTATCAAGTGTTCCAAGAAATAGGACTAAAAATAAACCTTTCCAAAACAGAAATTATAACCTGGAAATGGAAAGAAAGCTGCGATAACTCATAACCTTAACCCATCATAAATAGTAAACACTCCGGACACCAATCACAAATTTATCTACGTTTTAAACTGCAACAAAACCAAAATGCCATTCTGAAAACTTGTGCCATGTTCTTAACCTTGTCTGATCAAGACTTTTATATGGATGTTATGCCTGGTACAAAACTCATTCAGAAACATCTAAACTGTCAGCTGTATGCAACTGCTTTCTAAGATCAATGGTTAAAAAAGGCTTTGAGCAAGAGAAACTTGAGGGTCTTGATAATTGTAGAAGTCAAATTAACTTAGCGGGAACATCATGGCTGCCTTGTAAACTATCATAGTGTCCTTGCAATGGTGGGTGTCATGGCCTCTTCATGTTGGTAAAAGAGTTAGACCCGGAAAACCTCTTTTATCAAACATCTAGCCAATGGCAGGCAAGCAAATGGATTGCCCCACTCTGAGCAATGGACTAGCCTATTCTGCAATAAACAGTCGCAAGTATCTTTCTTTGGGCTTTTTAATATTTGTTGCTGACACTGTCGAACCACTTATTCATCAGTAATGATAAACCATCTTTGAACATTGTGAACTGGTACTACAGAATCATAAACAAAGAACTGTAGCAAATAACAGAAACCAAATCACTTGAAGACTACCAACAGCTGACTCAAAAGAGAAACTGATGTAAAAAGCATTTGCTATTCCAAAGTATTTCAAATAAAAGATTAGGAAGGAATTCCTCATCAATACGAAATAAGAACATTCGGACATGAAAGACTTATTTTCCTGAAAAATTATTTGAAGAGAAGGATTTTATAAATCTCAACTAAAAGCTGTACTGGCTGCTTGGACAATAAATCCCAAGTGTTTCCTTATAGGAAAAAGGTAATATTACCATTATCATTATAAATTTCAATGAAAATCAGTACTGACTGCTAAGTCAATGAAAGCCAAATGTTTCTTGTAGAAAAACGATTATTATTACCCCATATATATGTATATATATATATGTATATATATATATATATATATATATATATATATAATCATTATTATCCATATATATCATCATTATCCCTGAATATATATATATATATATATATCATCATCATCATCATTATCCCTGTATATATATATATATATATATATGGGGATAATGATGATGATATATATATATATCATCATCATTATCCCTGTACATATATATATATATATATATATATTATCATTATTATCTCCATATATATATTATCATATATATATATATATATATATATTATATATATAATATTCATTATTATCCCCATATATATATATATATAATATCATTATTATCCCCATATATATATATATATATATCATTATTATCCCCATATATATATATATATATATATATAATATCATTATTATCCCCATATATATATATATATATATTACCATCATTACCCCCATAAATATATTATATATATATTATCATCATTACCCCCATATATATATATATATATATAAATAATATAGCACATTTTTATAACCATATAGTTATAAATGCATATATAAATATATACTAGATATATTTGATTCAGATCATCTTTGAGTAGAAACAACACTGCTGCAAAATGTATATTTGATAATCAGTATTTGATGAACAATGACAGATTTGTTCATCTTGAGTTGTTGATTTGCTTCGAAATATTTATTACTTGAATTCATTATCATTTTAATTTTGTCTTTGATATTAGATTTACTTTATATGTGCAATAAAATAAATGCACATATTTATGGTCAGGTGTCCCTGCTGTTCATCTCCGTGTTCTTGACAGGCTCCAAAGGAGAATCAGTAATGTGATAAGTACTGACCTGGCGGCTCAACTACAGCCACTTTCCCACCGACGAGATGTGGCTTCCCTTTGTCTGTTATATAAATACTTCCATGGCTTTTTTTAAAATCGTGTCACCCCAAGCAAGGCATCCCACTGCCACTATAGCGCAGGGGGTTACATCGAGGGATTGGGTATAGGAAATGTCAGAAGGAGGGTGATAGATGACTTAGGATGTACATAGGGAGAGAGTTGAAGAGAGTGGGTGTAAGTTAATGTGTTAGGAGGTGTCTATTGACCTTACATTTAAACTCCTGAAGGTTATAGCCATCGGGGAAGCAAGCATGCGGTAGAGAATTCCACAGGCAGGAAGTGCGAGGAAAGAAGCTGTTGGAGTAGAAATTGTGGTTATATTTCATTGATTTCACTGTAAAAGGGTGGGACCTAGTTGCCAATCTAGTATCTCGTGCAAATTCACATCTAGGGTCACCAGTGATTTAAGTTCGTCAGAGCAGAAGCCATGAAAGTATTTATAGAAGAGGCACAGGGATGCCACGTCACGCTGGTGAGAGAGATACTGCAGGTGGTCAGTCGGTATCAATCACATTACCGATTCTTTGCTGTATTTTGTGAAGAACCCTGAGGAGAATAGAAGGGGCACCCGACCGGATGTAGCAGCAGTACTCAATATACGGGCGGATGGTGGATTTATATAATTGCAGGATAGATTCAGGCAGAAAGAATTTCTGGGCACAGAGAGCCGACTTTCATAGCTGCGGATTTAGCTATGGATTCGACATAGTCATTCCACTTGAGGTCTGCTGAGCGTGTCAGGCCAAGCAGGCGTAGTGATTTACTCTCTGGGAGGCAAGCCTGTTCCATGCTAATGGACCCTAGTTCTTCCCACATCGTTCTGTATATACTTTCCTTTCTCTCCACCTTTGCAACTGTCATCACACCTGTATTTCCTTACTTCTCTTGCTCCTTTCTAACTGGTTCATCCTTCTCTTCACTCTCCTCTAATCCTTTTACTTTTATGTAGCCCCTGCTCATCAGTGGTGTTACTGCCTTGCTCGGGGTGATATGATTTAAAAAAAAATTAAGAAATATAAACTCTATTAATCAAGAGAAAAAGACATGTTTAGATGATTTGTATTCATGCACAGACACAAACATGAATCTAACACCTTTCACGCTATTCATAAAATAATGTATACATTTTTAGGAACAGTAAGTGGTTGTGAAACTGTAGATATTAACTTGGAATGAGAAATCGGAGAGCTGAGTTTAAATTCCAGTTGAATACTTTGTATTCACTATTCACATACGTGTAGAAGCAGGGCAGATTGGGTTCTGTAGACTTGGCTGGCAACCAGTCTACCCCAGAATGTAATGGCAACCTACTGTGGGAAAATGTACTCAGTCATGTCTCTTCAAAACAAGATTGTCCAAGCATGTACCATATATGGCACTTAGGTGATGGAAGTTGATGTTGTAAGCAAAAATCGAAAGTAGATAATCTAAGAATAATTCTGTAAAAATCTGTAACATAAATGGCAAATTCTCTAAAAATAAATTAATCAACAAATAAATAATGATAAAATGTATTTTGGCAAACAGGATTTTTATAATCAAGTGCATGATAACATGATAGAGATAAAGGTTGATAAGTGCAAATAGTTTGTCACTTTAACTGAACAGATTCATGCTGACTTCAAAGCTTTATGAGGAGACCATTATGATGTTCTATGAGTGAGAACATCAAAATAGTGTGTTCATGAAACTTTGAAGTTGCCATGAACCCACTCAGTTAAAGTAGCAAACTCTTTGTGCTTATATATATGTATATATACATACATACATGCATGCATGCATGCACACACTTAGAGAAAGAGAGAGAGATAAGGAGAATGAGAGAGAAAATATCAACATTGCTTTTGCAAGAGAAGTAAGTCTTCACTAATAACGGATTCTTAGTGTTATAAAACATTTTCTTTTGCAGAATTTTTCAAATAAAAAAAATCCTGAAAAAGAAGATAGAACTATCTTAAAAATTGTTTTATAAATATTTTGTAATGCTGCTCATATATATATATATATATATATATATATATATATATAGTATAAATGTGTGCATGTGTCTCTTTTTTGCTCTTTTTTCTAAGAGAATTACTGCAACAATGCTAGTTCTTGGCAAAATAGCCTCCAGCAAGAAGCAGCAGTTCAGACCACTTGCTTAGCTAAAATGGCATGACTATGGGGTATATAAAACAAGTATGACATTTATAGATTATGGTTACTACAGCCGTCAAGTAGTCTGTGCTTATATGTTAAGATGTCTATATAAGCTATGTATTTTGTATTCTATTGTATGTATATCTGCATGCTTCAGTTTGTGTGCATGAGTGTTTTCATAAGTGAACTGATAAGAATTCGTTATATATGTTATATATATATTATTTAAACTATCAACTGGATAAAAACAACATTAGCAAAAGGCTAGGTTTTTAGAATAATGAATTGACTCACTAACAATGGTATGCAAGATTACTCATTAAAGCAGGTGTTACTGCATATTTAATCTCTGATACAATTTTTTGTGTATATCTCTGCAAAATATAAGCAGAAAAAATTATGTGTTTGCATATATTGATCGCTTACTTAATATGCTTATATTATATATGCGTTTGAGCATTATTTTTCTTCTATATACTGTGTCTCTTCAAGGCATGGGTCATCACTACTCTCCACAACTTTCTTTCCTCTTTAACTTTTAGTAAAGTTTGTCTTTTTGCTACCTTTCTCAATCTCTGTTCAGCCAACCATTTGCACAAAGTTTATTAGGTATTTTATGTATTATTTTCCTCCATCCTTCTTGCCTTTAATATGTTGGAATTAAATTGCATAATGGTTTGAAGTGCTGTAAAACAAATCAAACCTTCAATATGTCCTGTCAGTATCAAATTTTAATTCTCTAAGCCTTCTTTTCTCATTAAGTACCCTAGAAATTTAAAATTCTCTTAGCCTTCTTTTCTCATTAAGTACCCTAAAAATTTAAATTTCTCCAAACCTTCTTTCCTCATTAAGTACTCTGGAAATTTCAAATTCTCTAACACTTCTTTCTTTAAGTATCACAGAAATTTCAATTTCTTTAAGCCTCATTAAGTACCCTAAAAATTTCAAATTCTCTATGCCTTCTTTCCTCATTGAAATTTCAATTATTCTTTTCTAATGCAAAGTATGTATTGTTTTCATTTCTATTTTCTCTTAAACTTTGTCATTGTTCACATGTTCAGTCCATGATATTTTCAGCATACTTCTATAGAAACAGATTCTTGTTGCTTCAAGTCATCACTCTTTGAATTGGCAAGGACTTGTGTTCTGGGTAAGTTAAGAACAGTAAACATTTATTTCCTTCTAAAACTAAAAATATGAATAAAATGCCAATAAAGACCAAGATTTATCTAACCAACAAAATAAACTGCAGACATTATTTAATTAATCAAACATTATTAAAGAAAATAATTCCTATTTCATGCTTATTTTACAAGTAGTTTCACAAACATATTAATGGTTCATTAGGAAGTATATATTCTTTTTCAATTTTGCAGGTGTTAACCATTGATGCCTATGAATAAATGTGGGTGGGAGGGAAGCAAAATATTATTATTTTACCTCATTACACATATTGTATAAAGAAAACACCACTAAGTAGATAAATAACCAAAGGTCAAACATTATCCTTTTTTATCTAAGAAATGAGGATGTACCAGAAATGTAGCTGTGTCTTCTTCAATGTTCTGTGCCTTTTCTAAATGTAAGAAATTCTAGCTCTCTCTCTCTCTCTCTCTCCTTACCGTTTCTATCTATAAGTTTCTTTTTTTTATTATACAGTTTTCTCATTCCCTGTTCAGCTGTCTATTTAAACAAACTTGTTATGTAGGTGATGCACCATTGCCATGTTAGTCTGTGTGCCTCTTGCCTGTAACATGTCCTTTAAGTACCAAATTTTTCAAGCATGTTTCAAACATTTCAGCTGTCTCTTTCTGATTCTAAGTGTCATTTCTGTTTTTTATTTTCCCTAACAATTCCTTATTGCTAACATGCTCTTTCCATGGTATTCTCAACATCCTTCTGTATGGGTTGAAGTGTTGTAAAACAAATCAAACCTTCAATATGTCCTGTCAGTATCAAATTTTAATTCTCTAAGCCTTCTTTCCTCATTAAGTACTCTAGAAATTTTCAATTCTCTAACTCTTCTTTCTTCATTAAGTACCACAGAAATTCCAATTTCTTTAAGCCTCATTAAGTACCCTAAAAATTTAAATTTCTCTAAACCTTATTTCCTCATTAAGTACCCTAGAAATTTCAAATTCTCTATGCCTTCTTTCCTCATTAATTACTCTGGAAATTTCAAATTCTCTAATTTGCTAACATGCTCTTTCCATGGTATTTTCAACATCCTTCTGTCATGGGTTGAAGTGCTGTAAAATCATTGCATATCACTGTGATGGACTTCTCTTAATGCTTGATTGGGGGCATTATATAAAACAGTATAAAGGGTGAAAACACACTCTTTCTCTCTTTTTTCACTTCAGAGTCCCAATTCTCTAAGCCTTCTTTTCTCATTAAGTACCCTAGAAATTTTAGTAAAACTAGTTGCCTCAAGTCTCTTCATCTGTGAGAGGGATGTGGAGCATGGAATCAGTGAACCAAGTTCAAATTCCAAACTAGTCTGTTGTGTTCACTTTCAAACTGATGGTCATGAAAAAACTTGAAACTATGTCTTCTCCTCCAGCTATGAGTTAAATAGCAAAGTAAACCTAGAGAAGGAAAACTATAAATTCAAGCTGTAGAGAAGATATTAGTAATTCATTCCACTATCTTTCCCAAGAATGCATGACAATTCTCAGATAATATAAAAAAGAAATCTGTAGAAAGCCATGATCACCTGTTTCCTAACGACAGATGGCATTTTTTAGTCCAAGAAATACACAGAAAGAAAAAAAGAATCAGATGTCAAATAATATACACTTTTATTTCTTTTGGATTTGAATACTTATCAAAATAGTATATTTTTTTACTTGTTTTTAAGATAAAGTTAAACAACACTTACCGGTCACAAGTGATGATAGACACATAATGAGGAAGGAGGCTTAGAAACTTTGAATCACACAGAACATCTTCAAAGCAGGAGGATCAATGAAAAAAGACAAGTAACTTACCTAATGTGGTTGTGCAAATGCATGACAGAACAAGGACTAAAAATTGGTGATTAATTAATTCTTTTTTATGGTTTATCAATACATTGTGGGTAATTTAAAGCCTAAACATATTTAGAATTAATTCTTTTTTATGGTTTATCAACACATTGTGGGTAATTTAAAGCCTAAACATATTTAGAATTGTCAGAATAATTCTTTTTTTAGTGAGTGAATATTGCACTGACAATTTTTTTAGAATAAAAATTACTTTTTTCAGATACAAGTCATACTTTTTAATCCATAGCTATGGGAGATGATAGATCTTCTCATACCTTTTCTAGTGGCATTTATATATAAGTGAATGCAATGACTCCAACCACAATCCAAACTTGATGCTTTGATTCCTCATTCTAAGTTGCTATCCATTACACCATATGCAAGTTAGGGACCGGGAGGAATAATTAAGAGACAAACTTACAAAGGATAGGAAGGTTTAGAGAGTCCTTATCACTAAGTCAGTCAGCTAAGTACCATATCTGATACACATTTTGGGTAATGATGTCTCGAAAGAGACATGACTGACTGGGCAAAAGATTATCCTGCAGTAGGTTGCCATTGCTTTCTGCAGTAGACTGGTTGCCAGCCAAGGCTATAGAACCCAATCTGTCCTACTATTTAACCCATAACTGGAGGGAAGAGATCCATTAATACCTTTGCCAAGGATATTTGTACAGAAGTAAATGCAAGGAATTCAACTGGAATATGAACTTGGCATCATACACATCCCAAAAAAAGAGGGGGTGCTTAAAAGTAGCTGCACAGGCCAACAGATGCCCTCTTGCCATCCCTCTCAGCAGCAAGAGAAAACTCATCTTTTTATTTTTGTATATATCTAATCCAATTAACAGATAATCCAATTAAAAGATAACAAAATACTAATAAATTAAACTAATTATAAACACTTTGTGTGACATATAATTTCAGATTAATTTTCCTAAGAAACAGAACATTCTTTTAGAAAAAAAGAAAAATAAACTACAAATTTTTTGAGAGTATCAACCATGCAGTTAAAGCAGGAAATGCGTCAAAGGCATGAATCATCAAATTAAAACAAAACAACATTCACAGATATAAAATAATTTTGACTCTGTTAATTATTCTGTGAATTAAAAATGAAACAAGATGGAATTTTTTTTTTATAATCATATCACCCCAAGCAAGGCATTCTACTGCCACTGGTGCACAGAGGGCTACATAGGAGAAAATTTATGAAAAAGAGTGACACGAAAGTTATGAGAAAGAGTGACAGGTTATTGGGTGTGTCTGGAAGTGGGTAAGAGAAGGGTGAAGATACTGAGAGTTGAGTGGACAGAGAAAGAAGCATAAAAGAGAGAGGATGCAAGTTAGTGAGATAGGAGATGACTGTTGACTTTACATTTAACCTCCTGAAGATTGTAGTTGTTGTGGAAGCAAGTAAACAGAAAGGAGTTTCACAGGCAGAAAGTGCGAGAAGAAAAGCTGCTGGAGTAGAATTTGTGTTTACATTTTATTGGTTTCACAGTAAAAGGGTAGGACCTAGTTGCTAATCTTGTGGCTTGAGTAAACTCCCACTTAGGAGGTACCAGAGAGCAGAAGCTGTGAAAGTACTTGTAGAAGAGACACAGGGAAGCCACATTGTGCCAGTGAGAAAGTGACTGTATCTGAGCTGCCAAGTCAAGATCGATCACATTACAGATTCTCCGTCGAATTTTGTCAATGACTCCTAGGTGGATAGCAGGAACACCCGACCAGATATGGCAGCAGTATTCAATGCAAGGGTGTATGGTAGATTTATGTATGTGCAGGATGGTTTCAGATGGGAAAAACATCCTGGCCCTACACAGAGAACCAACCTTCTTAGCAGCAGATGTAGCTATAGATTCGATGTAAGTCTGTTGTGAGTGTTAACCTGAGGATGTGCAGTGATTTATTCTCAGGGAAACTAGCCTGATCCTTGCTAATGAGGGGTAGGAGCAATTGTCTGTGTTGGTTAATAGATAGCAGCTTCATTTTGGAAGCAGTAAAATTCACAAGGCATTTCTTACCCCAGTTCACCATAGATTGGAGGTTCTTTTCAAGCTTGGCAGCGAGTTTTGCTTTGTCAGCCTTGCAGAATTATGTACGAAATGGTGTTTTCTATTTGCCGATTTGAATGGACCAATTTAAAACAGGGATAGAAGTTAAAACAAAAGAAATTCACGTCTAACATCAAAGTTACTGTCCATTTGTACTCATATCAAACATCAATTGAAATAATAACTAAATTAGCATCTAATAATAATTACTTTAAAAATTACTTACTCTTTCTTTGAAGCATTAAATAAGTAATTACTCAGAGTTCAACAATGAGGATGGATCATTAAGTTTGTACCCTGAACATATTTATAATTTGAAATATTCACTGTAAAATATTTGATCTGTGTGTATATTTGAAAGAGATATGAAAAGAACATGTCCGCATATGTATATGCGAGTTATATATAAATATATATGCATTGAATACTATTGCCATATCTATTTTGGATGATCTTGCTATTTTGAAGTTTTCGATAAAATCCAAAGAATACAATGTAATCAGTTCTCACTTGGGATCTCAACTTCAGTCACTCTTTCACCAATGTGACATGGTTTCCCTCTGTTGTTTTTACAAATATTTTCATGGCAACTGCTCTGATGATTTTTTTTTACCCTGGTGCCCCATCCACAGGAATTTAAGTGTGCTACTAGATTGGTATCTAGGTCCCAATCTATTACCACTGAAATCGTTAAATGTAACCTCCACTTATACTCCACCTCTACTCCAGCAAATTCTTTCCTTGCTCTTCCCACCTGTAAAATTCCCTTCCATTAATTTGTTTCCCTGACAGCTACAATTTCCAAAAATTTTGTACGCGACATCAATTTCTATCTTTTATCTTCTTGAATCCCATTCATTTCTAGTCCTTCTTTGACACCCCTTTTACCCAACCCTTTCTCTCATTATAACCACCTGCAAATTAGTGGCTGTCCCACCTTGCTTGAGATAAAATGATTAAAAAGTAAAAAAATAATTGATGGATTTTATTTATCATCCATAATGTCTTACTAATTTAAGTGCTATATTTTAATGGATAGACATATCTGTCTTTTAAACAGTGTAAATTTACATTATTCAGCATTTGCATTCAAGAGTCTCAATCAAGAAAATGTGCCTCCCAGCAGAGCTTAAATATTTATCCTCCTTGTAGAAAGTCTACTGTAAATAGACGTTCATTTCTTATATAGGTTAAGGGAACTTAGCTTGACTGAAAGTTTTCTGGGGCCGAGCACTCTAAAGCATGCTTAGCTTTAGAATTTGTTTTTATCATCTTACCAAGTCACTAAGATGCAAGGTGTCATTGCACTGAAGAGAATATGAAAACAAAGAAAAAGCATTATTAAAGAGAAAGAACAGGAGTTAAGAAGCAAAAAGATAACAACTGTCATTGCATTTAAATTTTTGAAAATCAAAGTTGACTGGAAAGTTAGAAACAGGAGAGAGCTCCACAAGCAAGAAATTAGAGTTGATTTTCTATGCACTGCTTAGGTATAGCACAAGGCTAAAAATATGGAGCATCAAGTGAGATTCTAGTGAGACATAATTGCTAACAATTACCCCATGTCAAGGTCCCCCAAGCAAAACATGAAAGAGAAGAAACTGTTAACATAAAGCTTACATCTAGCCAATTCAAATGTAAAATAATGAGATATTGAAGTTAATCTAGTACTGCATTTAAATTCTTACTCTTGGTACCATAGAGAAATATTCGTCAGAACAATTATCATGAAAGCATTTTTGAAAAGGCAGAAGAAAGCTACATTTTGTGGTGCAATGTGACTGAAGCCAAGATGCCAAGTCAGCATCGATAACATTGCAGATTCTTTAAATGTTATCAAAAATCTGTAAATATATAGCAGCAGCATCAAACCAAATGCAAAGCATGGAAGAATGGCAGACTTATAAATATTTAAGATACATTCTTGAGAGAAAAGATGTTTAGCATGATGGAAGGAATGAACTTTCCTAACAGTAACCTATAAAAGAAGAGGAATTAAGATAATGATGAAGATTGAATTTAAATTTTTGGAGATCAAAGTTGACTGGGAAGAAAAATGCCAAAAGAGAGTTCCATAAATAAGAAGTGCAAGAGAAGAAACTATTAGCATAGAATTACATCTAGTTTAAAATGTTTAAAAGACAGGAATGTCTACCCATGGACATGTATCCACCAAATATAATGATTAAAGTTATAAAAAATACATGTATATTGTAGATATAAGTGTGGACATAAATGCTCAAAGTATCAAACTACAAATCACCATTCTCCTCTGTCCACATGTTTTATATCCACATATATAATATCCTTTATTGATCACTTTTCTCCCATAAATGTGACAAATTTTAAACAATAAAAATATCATGCAGAACATGAATACTTTCAACAACAGCTAAAATGGATGAAGAGAAAATAATGATGTAATCAAAATCTTAATGCTCCAAACTGCTTTAAATAAAAGCTTAAGAAAGAAACCCCAATCAATACTGGGAAAAGTAATTTGAGAAACCAATTTTCCTGAAAATTGTTTCAAGAGAAATATTTAATAAATTTCAACAAAAAGCAGCACTTACTGCTTTGTAAATGAATATCAAAGGTTTCCTTATATTATAACTTTATCATTAAAACAATATAGTTGGTTGGTTGTTTCGTTTTTATGGCACATCAATCTCGGTGGGTCATTTATTGCCAACTCAATTTTATTTATTTATTGCTGATAATACCTTTTTTCTTTCAACAATTTATTGTTGTTTTTATGTAAGTTTTGTGTCTATTAATACTTTTTTCTTTTCGAGAATCAAGATTCATTGGGATTTGTTTTTAAGGGCAGGGTCCCCAAGTCCTACCCTTGTTATTTAATCCATAACTGAAGGGAAGGGACAAATTAATACCTTTCCCAAGGGTACCAGTGCTTAATTGAATGCAGGGTATTCAACTGGAATTTGAACTTGGCTCACCGATTTCTCTTTCCGAGCCGATATCCACCGCACCACAACACACATCCATCACTAAACACTTACAGGTGCAAAGGAATGTGAGCTCCATCAAGCAATCAGTTTGATGCTCAGAAGGAGCTTTATCTGTGCTTTATAGACTATGCAAAAATCATTCAACAAAGTACGACACATTTAAGTACTGACCAGGCTCAACGTTGCTTAACTTTGGTGAATAAGCGAGAACCGGTGTATTCAATGAGATATGGCCATCAGTAAAAAACAATATAATATTGAGCAGTTAAAGCATCTTCCTTTTAACATGCTTAAATCAGAAAGGCCTTGATAAGTCCATGTTTGATTATCTGGTGCTATTTAGTAGACACATGTACAACAAGCACATTATTAAGTCGAGGGTCATAATGGTTTGGCTCATCAATGTTTTTAAATAGAAATCAAACCAAAAGAGGCAAATATTAATTGTTAGATAAGCTAATTGTAATTAGCTCTCTATATAATGTACTGTAGTCATTATGGTAAAATTCCAATGCATGCCCATATATAACTATTTATGAGATGCCTTAAGAACTACTATACAGAAGATAGACTTTATCATTAAGCATTTGAATTTGAGTATAAATATATTAATATAAATCTATTTACACACAAATGTACAAAAAACAAGCTCAGTGTGTGTGGATATATATTTGTATATATTAGAAAAGTATTTATTAGTGTACACATGTACAGATACTAGTTTAATAATACATAATAATTGAGGGCATTGTATTCTGGAGAGTTTAGTGACCAGATGAAAAAGGTGATATAGTCACAGAAATTTTTTGACAATTATGGCTAGGTTCTCCTGCTTGTATGGCATGATGCAGAGTTTTGTTCCCAAACATAGGGTCTTCCAGCTGCTAAGCTGCTATCATCTTGACCCAGTGCAGCACTACTTTATGTAGGCCTCCATATTAATTCCGAGGCCTTGTGAGAAGATGAATGGAGGCATAATGTTGCCATCACTAGTAATCACTTCAAATAATTTCATATTCACCCTTAGACTCATTCAGCTTGTTCTAAATTCTCTGCACTGTCCTCAGACACCCAAAACAAAAGGTCTTCTGATAAAAAAAATTTTCTGGTATGACACAGTGACCCAACATTCCTTATAGTAGATGTAGCTATTGATTTGTTATTGTTGTTGCTGTTGCTCTTCAAGTTAGTGGAAAACACGAGGCTAAGAAGGTGCAGTTTGTTGCACTCCTGAAGTCTAGCATGCCCCACCGTTTCTCTATGGTGGTTAAATAAGAGCAGTTTTATTGAGAAAGTGTTAAAATTTACAAGCCATTTCCTGCCTTAGTGAATAACTGAGCCGCTAATAGATTTACTGCTCCGATGAACTTAGATCACTGGTGCCCCCTAAATATGAATTTGCACGAGATACTAGATTAGCAACTAGATCCCACTCTTTTACAGTGAAACCGATAAAATGCAGCCGTAACTTCTACTCCAACAGTTTCTTTTCTCGCACTTCCCGACTGTGGAATTCTCTTCCAAACGATTGCTTCCCCGACGGCTACAATCTCCAGGAGTTTAAATATAAGGTCAATAGACACCTCCTAACACACTAACCTGCTCCCATTCTATCTAGCACTCTTCCCATCTGCCTAACCCTCATTCACGCTATCCTTACTCATCTGTCACCTTCCTCCTGACATTCCCTATGTCTAATGACTCCTTCTCTTTACCTTCCCCTCTGTAGCCCCATGCACAATAGTGGCAGTGGAATGCCTTGCTTGGGGTGAGATGATTAAAAAAAAAAAAAAAAAAATTTACTTAGTCAGATCTAGCGGGTTTGCTATTGAGACAGGAATAAATAGTAGCATCCACTAGATGGTAACTGAGAAGAATGAGAAAAATCAGAAACAGTGTAGGATCCAGGATAGAGCCTTTGAGTCACCAGAGTTCATGTATTTAAAAAAAAAAAACTAAATATTTTCCTAATAAATGATATTAATGTGATAAGGGGTTAACTTTTATTTATTAAATTTATTTTATTTTCTGTTGATGAAGACATTGATTCAAAAAAGGTATTTTTTAAATATTCTCATGATTTTACTTTAATTTTTAGGTTTCGGCATAAGCCAAATTAAAATTACTCATTTTATAAATAAAGAATTGACATCCCATATAATTTATAACAACCTTAAACAACACTAGTACCAAAAAAACTAAATTCAAATTTAAAAACTGTTAGTTCATCATATACATGATGAGTGCATAGTGCATCAAACTTTAAGTCATGCTTAAACGTAGGATAATATGTATATTTATCAATATATATATATATATATATATTTATATATATACTTATCAATATACATATTGATGACTATATATACACACACACGTGTGTATATATAGTCATCAATATACACACACACACACACATATATATATATATAGCTATCAATATACATATATACACACATATATTTTTCTTCTTTTTCATGTACTGTTTTTTTTCAGGATGTAGGCGATCATGGATTTCTACTAAGCTCTGTATCTTGTCGCTCTCAATATTTTTTCTCTGGACATCTCTTCTAAACCCCATTCTGCCATCCATTTGCTCAGACCTAACAAGTACATCTCACATTGCTTTCCTCTGTCTTTCCTTTCCTTTATCTGACCTGTGAGTATTAAGTTCTCGAGGCCCTCTTTCCTCATTATGTGTTCCAGGAACCTCATTTGTTTCTTCCTGATATTTAGTATGAGTTTTCTTCTCATTTGCATCCTTTCTAATACCTCATTGTTGCACACATGCTCCGTCCATGGAAATCCTCAGCATCCTCCTGTAAAACCACATTTCTGCTGCCTCAAGCCTCTCCTTCGTCCTTGATAAAATTATCCAGTATTCACTTCCATACAAAAAAACAAATAGCACATAGCAACCCAGCTCTTTCTTCTTTGTTTTTAATGAGATTTTCCTGTTTTTCAGAACTCTAGCTAGCTTCTGAAATGCGTCTTTGGCCATGCCAATGCGTCTTTGGATTTCTATGTTGCACTTTCCATCCTCTGTCGAAATACTTCCCTAGGTATTTAAATTTTTTACTTGTTTTATTTTAGTCTCTCTGACTTGTAGTTGGCATATTGGGCTACTCTTTTTCCTGATGACTATACATTCAGTTTTCTTTAAGTTCCTTTCTTCACTATTTCTTTTGCTACCTTCTGTAGAAGATCTTGCATTTTCCTTTCTGTGTCTGCTATCAGCACCTGCGTATCTTATATTGTTGAGATTGTGGCCACCATGATAAATCCTGACAAGGCTTTTATTTCTCTCATAACTGCTTCACTGTACAGGTCAAAAAGTTCTGGTGAGAAAACACATCCTTGTTGTATGCTCCTTTCTATTTTTGCATATCTGTTGAGTTCACTTCCTATCTGTACACAAGCAGTTTGCTGCCAATATAGATTCTTGATTATCCTAAAACCTTTTCCGAAAACATCGAGGTTGTTGAGCATCTCTATCGAATTCTTGTGTCGTACTTTGTTGAATGATTTTTGCATAGTCTATAAAGCACAGATAAAGCTTCTTCTGAGCATCAAACTGATTGCTTGATGGAGCTCACATTCCTTTGCACCTAGCTTCTTAGGTAGTGTTATGAAGATTGATCTGCTTAGGTCCTCCGGTATATTGCCGCTGTTGTAGATTTAGTTTATTATTTCTGTTAGGCTGTCTATGCCAACACTTTCTAGGGCCATCAACCACTCTATTACAATCCTGTCTAATCCAGCTGCTTTGTTTCTCTTTAATTTGCTCATTGTTGATTCTACTTCAATTATTCATACTCCTGGTCCATCCCTAATTTTGCACATTGCTAGTTGCCCTCTCTTGTCATGAAAGTATTCATTCCATCTCTGAAGTATTTTTCTTTTCTAATATTAGTGTATCATCCTTTGCTTTTATAAATCCTGTTGCTGTGAATGACCTTTGCCCTCTTAGTTCCTTTATTTTATTATGCATGTCTCCATTATTTGTTGTGCTCAGTCTCTCTACTTTGGCACATTTCTCTTTCAGCCATCTTTCTTTAGCCTGTCTACATTTGTTCTGTATTTTCTCGTATAGTCTCTTGTATTCTGTTCCATATCATAAAGTCATTTTCTGTCTCATTTTTCTTCTGGTGTGCTTTATCCTTTGGAATGATGTTGTTCACCGATGTCCCTAGAGCCACTCTTAGTGCATCCCATTTTGAGCTTCCATTTCCAATTTGTCCTTCGTATATTGTTTACACATTACCATATACATTTCCTGCAGGTTCAGTTCACTCATGAGTCTATTGTACTGCAGTCTTAGAGCTGTGTTAGGTTTCTTTAATCTCCTTAGTTTCTTCCTTCAGTTGCATACGACTGGCAGCCCACACTTGGGTAGGCTTTGCAGTGAAGGACTGTGTTTCTGAATCTCTTGTTAATAGTTATGTAGTCAATTTGGTTCTTAGTTTCTCCTCCTGGACTTCTCCATGTCAATAGTCTTCTTGGGTGCTCTGGGAACCATGTGTTGGTTTTATATATGTGTGTGTGTGTGTGTGTGTGTGTGTGTATGTGTATATATATATATATATATATACACACACACACACACACACACACACACACATCCCGTGTATTAAATACTACTGCCACATCTGATAGGTGCCCCTGCTATTCACGTCGAGGCTCTTGACAAAATCCAATGGAGAATCTGTAATGTGGTTGATGCCGACTTCACAGTTTGGCTGCAATCGCTCTTCCACCGGCGTGACGTGGCTTCCCTGTGCCTCTTCTACAAATACTTTTACAGCTTCTGCTCTAATGAACTTAGCTCACTGGTGCCTTCTATGTATGAATTTACACAAGCTACTAGACTAAGAACTAGGTCCCACCCTTTTACAGTGAAACTAATAAAATGTAACCACAATTTCTACTCTAACAGCTTCTTTTCTCGCACTTCCCACCTGTGGAATTCCCTTCTATATACTTGCTTCGCCAACAGCTACAATCTCCAGGAATTTAAATGTAAGGTCAATAGACATTTCCTATCTCACTAACTGGCATCCATTCTCTCAAGCTTTTTTTTTCATCTACTCCACCCACATCCTTGGTATTCTTACTCTCCTCCTGATATTTTCTATAACTAACACCTCTTTCTCATCACTTTACTCTATGTAATCCCCTGTGTAACAGTGGCAGTAAAACTGCTTTGCTTGGGGTGAAATGATTGAAAAAAAAAAAAAATCAATACATATACATATATATATATATATATATATATATATATATGCAAAATGGATAAGTATTAGACATATACAAATTTTACATTCACAAATAAATACATATCTAAATAAATCAACTGATGGATACATTTATGAAGTGTCATAAATTTAGCTTGTTTGTTTGGACAAAAAACTGCAGTCCTAATTTGGCAAGACATATACATCAGTCACATCCTTACAGTAATTAATTTGTTTTTGTTTTTTTGCTGTTGCAGCAATTGATGAAGCTAAAGACCAATTTAGAAATGAAAAGAAAAATATAGCCGAGAACTCTCAAAAAAAAGCAAAGTAAAACAAACAGAATACTTTCCAAATTTTTTCCCCTCTTTGCAAAAATCTGTGTCAAACTGAAATCTAAATAAATGTACTACATTTCTACTGAGTTTCACATTAACCTAAATTAAATACTTGCCATTTGAAAATACACATCAGATTACTATTTTTATTTCATTTATTTTTGTTTATTTTGAATATAATGTTTAGATTAATTGCATTGAAAAAGATTCCAATGGCCATCTTAGATAATGCAGTCAAGGCCTTGTGCACCATCTGAATCTATAAGATGGCACTCCTCACTCTACTACATTTCAATTTTCATAAGATTGTATTCATATAAAATAGAAATTTTATTGTAACCTAATTATGTAAAATATGAATCATATGCATTGTTGGTGAACAATTCAACAAGAAAAATTGAAAATAAATACAATCTATCTAAATACAAATCAGAGGCATGAGATAATAATAGATCATTCCATCTTAAATAAATCAACATATTTTTATATCAATTTGAGATTTTTTTGTGTTAAAAAATTGGATAATTTCAACATTATGGATAAAAAATAGTCAATTTTATTGAGTATTTCCAGACTTAGCATAAGCAAAACAAGTTCATGATTCTGGTTGAAAGAAAGATCCCGAAATGACATCAAAATCTGCAAAAATATTTTGTCCTTTAATAGCTGTGCTCAGTTTAATTTGTAAAGTATATAAATAATAGTAGAAAAAGTTAAAATGTTCATAAAATAGCCTGAGTCACAAAGCACTGCCCAGGACCCCTAATAAGGCTTGGGTCAGGGATTTAGGTGTAGTACAGTCAGCCCTGAATGCATTGAACCAAAGCCTTTGATATGTGATAACATTTTTGTTTGATAGATGAAAATTTTAGGTTAATATCCTCAAGCATGGTATCCTATACTTCTTGTTAACTCATCAAAAGGTCACAAAATAAGAATAATATTAAGATTGCTATTTAACAGATGAAGGATTATTAGAAAAATAAAAGAAAAATTTGATAAACAATAGTAAATCTGGAGGATATCTGATATTTGTTATTTACTTTGTCTCCCATACCTGGACTGATGCTGCTCAATCTGCACTTTACAACCTTAACAGAGTTTTAAATTGTTTATACAACCTTGAACTGGATGACTTTTTTCCCCTTTTTAACTTCTTTCAAAAAGAAGCAATACTGTAAGACTGTTACTTGTTGTAGATTAAATAAGACACTTTTAATGAAAAAATAAACAAATTTAGGACTCCAAATAAAGAACTCCAGTCAGTCTGAAAAAAAGCCATTGAAATAATAGTATAAACCTGCAGAGATTGTGCTCTAACAGCAAAATTACCTACCACTAAATTACAACCTTGGATAAAGATGGATATGTTTTGGTCAAGATTGCATAAAGATTTTGCAGGTCCAACTTATTGTGTGGTAGTGGATAGCTTTACTAAGTGACCTGAAATTTGTAAATGCAAAAAAGCATCTTCTTCAGTGACAGTCAATTTTTTGCATGAACTGTTTGCAGGATAATGGTATTTCAGATACCATAGTTGCAGATAATAATCCACAATTCACTGCTCACAAATTGTAAGTTTTTTGTAAAATGTTCTTGATTGAACATATTACTACCCTGCCATATCACCCACGGTTAAATGGACTAGTTGAATGGTTTGTGGGTACTTTTAAGAGAGCTTTGAAAAAAGCAAGTAAAAGTTAATAAAGAAGAACTACAAGTATTTTTGAGAGTTTATCAGACAATGCCAAGTCTCAATACACTATAAGACCTATCATGAAAGTATTAATGTTTGCAAGAAAAATTAAATCAATGTTTCAACAAGTTGTTATCAAATCAAAAAGAATAAGAATGAGTGACAAAAAGGACACCAAATTTTTTAAAATTGGCAAAATACTGTTTTTCAGAGCATATAAAAATGGCAAAGAAATGTGGAAAGACTTTGTAATAATATCATGAATTGGCAAGATGATATACATGTTAAAAGGGAAAAATTGTAACATAAAAACATCATAATCAGTTAAATAAATAGTTTACCAAAGACAGGTGCAGAAAAATGGGAGAACATATGGTTTTGTATTAAGTTTTTGATGTTTTTACACCCCAAGAATTTGTTGAACATACAAGTATGATTTCAAAAAAAAAGGAAATGTCCTGAGAAACTTGTGTTTGATCCTAAATGTAAAAGATACAAAGTTAAGTACATTGGTGAACTCACCAGAAAGATGAGGATGTGATCACATATAAATAAAATTAAATATCTATTAATAAAAAGAAATTTCAAAAGGGCAGATGTTATGGAATAACTAAGACACTCCTGGTAATGAACTGAACTAGTCTACAGACTTAAATACAGAACTCAAGGGACTCTGACAAAAACTGTTGGAGTTCATCTTCAAATTATTTATTGCAGATGTCACAGAAAATGTGGGAGCAAGACATTATAACTGTAAGAAACAAGTACTTGATAGCTATTTTCATGGTAAATATTCAGATGACCTTCAGTTTTTAGTTCCACTAGCTCAAATCTTTATAGCTAAGATTTGTCATGCTAGCTCTGAACAATTAAGAGTATGAGACTCACCTTTGCAAGGATGTTTCCAACTAGCTTCCAGTTAGCAGACAAAAATAAACAGGGTTGTAACTCAATACATGTCCTTCTCACCTCTCACCATAGGGTGGATATTGTGCTGATATTTATTGAGCACAATATCCACACCAGAATCATCAACCAATCAGAACCTACAGAATAAACATGGCAAGATAGCAGAATGGAATCACTTAGGCTGTTATATAAACCACTTACCAATTTGCTGGGCAGATTGAAGCTGTCAGTTTCAACTTTAACTGCAGTTGATTACTGGCTGTTACTATCTAAGGATTCTACATAGTGCTGCAAACAGGATGGAACCTGAGGATTGGGAAAATGCTCTCATCAAAGCAAGAATCTCTGCTCACTCAGCCAAGAATTATGTGGCAACATTTGCAAGTGAAAAACTGACAAAGGAGAACTTAGAAATGATGGATCTAGCTATGCTGAGGGAGTTGGGAGTCAAGGCAATGGGAGAAGCCCTAGCTATCCTTAAACAAGATAAGAAACTCACCAACTAAACAATCCCCATGAAAGCACCAATGGCCAAGCTTCCTCAACTCCATCTGGAAATGACCCCCCACCCGAACAATTCATGGTGATAAATCAGTGAAATCTCTTCCCTATTCGAATTATAAGGAGAAAGTTTCATTCATACAGAGTAAATATGAAGATGGCATAATAAACAGTGGCTCAGAATTACAAATTGGAAAGCTGAATTTCAATTTAAATTCCAGTTGTATTCATTGCATTCACTTATATCCAAATAGACTTTAATTCATATCATTTACCTAGCTATGGGTTAAATAGTAGGACTTGTATTTGGAAAAAATACTTTTTACCTTTAAATATTGTTAATGCAATATTCACTAAGAATTATTACAATCCAAGTATGTTTCAGTGTTAAATGACCTAAAAAGGTTGATAAACCATAAAAGCAAAATCAATCAACTGCTCAGACACCTTTTCCTTGAGAGCTGCTAATATAGAAACAAAATTCCACGTAGAAACTTTCCTGAACAATACACTCTTAACTTTTAAGTCAAGAGTCAATTACTATATATCCTCATTATCTCCACAATATTCACTTTTTGCTATCTCCTATTACATACTTTATTTAGTAAGCCTCTTTTGTGGTGCAGTAGATATTGACTTGGAATGACAAATCAGGGAGCAAAGTTCAAATTCCACTTGAATTCCTTGCATTCACTTATGCACAAATACCCTTGGAAAAGGTTTTAATGCATCTCTTTCCTCCAGTTATGGGTTAAATAGTAGGACAGACTGGGTTCTATAGCTTTGGTCAGCAACTAGTCTACCACAGAAAGCAATGGCAACCTACCGCGGGGTAACCTTCTGCCCAGTCAATCACGTCTTAAAAGAGACATGATTGCCTAAAGTGTGTATCATGCTATGGCAATTAACTGACTGACTATTATGAGTGGCCCCTGTGCCATGTATTAGATGAAAATTTGGAAAAAGGTAAAAAAATAAAATATAAGTGGAAGTAACTAATGCAGATCATGAGATAAATCAGTGCCAGAAAGCAAAGTGAAGAGCAGCAAACTAACATGCTACTTGTGGATGTCTTGTTTTATTCAGCCATTTCTATAAATCATGGGGTCAATAAAACAGTAATTTATCACACTACACTGGATGGATGAATGGGTGATATTCATCTGGTGAAGACAGGATTCTTCAAGTTGTTGGTACATTATTGCTTCAAGACAACCCAAATTATTTA